>PISX010034298.1:0-14146 GCA_004024625.1 Mellivora capensis
AGTGAAATAAGTCAATCAGAGAAAGACAACTATCATATGATATCCCTGATATGAGGAAGTGGAGAGGCAACATGGGGGACTAGGGGGACAGAAAAAGAAGAAAAGAAACAAGATGGGATTGGGAGGGAGACAAACCATAAGTGACTCTTAATCTCACAAAACAAACTGAGGGTTGCTGGGGGGAGGGGGGAGGGAAAGGAGGTGGGGTAATGGACATTGGGGAGGGTATGTGCTATGGTTAGTGCTGTGAAGTGTGTAAACCTGGCGATTCACAGACATGTACCCCTGGGATAAAAATATGTTTATAAAAAATAAAAATTTTAAAAAAAGAGTATACAGGTACAGCAGAAAAAAAAAGAGTTATCAACAATTCTCCTCAAATTATTCCACACAAAGTGAGGAAGGAAACTCCAAATAAATTCGATGAGGGGAAAATTAATCTGATATTGAAGCCAGGGAAAAGCATCATAGGAAAAGAACACACAGGCCAATATCCCAAATGAACATAGAGGCAAAATCCTCAAGAAAATATTAGTAAACCACATTTAGCTAAACATTAAAAGGACCGTTCACCATTATGAAGTGAAATTTATCTTGGGGATGCAAGTCAATCAATGTGATAAATTTCATCTAAAATGAAAGAAAACATTGTATGATCATGTCAATAGATGTAGAAAAAATTCATAAAATTCAACATCCTTTTATTCTTTTTTTAAGAATTTTATTTATTCATTTATTTGTCAGAGAGAGAGAGCCCACACAAGCAGGCAGAGTGCCAGGCAGAGGCAGAGGGAGAAGCAGGCTCCCCACTGAGCAAGGAGCCCGATGTGGGACTCGATCCCAGGACCCTGGCTTCATGACCTGAGCCAAAGGCAGCTGTTTAACTGACTGAGACACCCAGGTGTCCCCTTTTATTCTTTTTAAAAAGATTTTATTTATTTATTTGAGAGTGAGAGAGAGAGAACACAAGCAGGGAGAGTGGGAGAGGGAGAAGCCTACTCTCCACTGATCAGGGAGTCCTATGTGGGGGCTTGATCCCAGGAGTCTAGGATCAAGTCTTGAGCTGAAGGCAGATGTTTAACCAACTGAGACACCCAAGTGCCCCTCAAAATCCATTTTGATAAAAACCCTCAACAAAGTGGGTTTAGAGGGATTGTACATCTACATAAAAAAGGTCATCTATGAGAAACCCACAAATAACATCTTAATGGAGAAAAACTGAGAGGTTTCCTCTCAGATCAGGAATAAGATAAGGATTTTCACTCTCTCCACTTTTATTCAACAGAACACGGAAAGTCCTGGTTACAGCAATCAGACAAGAAAAAGAAATTAGAGGCATACATATTGGTAATGAAGAACCTAAACTGTCACTATTTGCAGATGAAATGATAGTGTACATAGAAAACTTTAACAGCTCCACCAAAGAACTCTTAGAAATAAGAAGTGAATTCAGTAAGTTGCGGGATATAAAATTAATATCCACAGTTCAGTAGTGTTTCTGTTACACCAATAAGAAGTCACAGAAAGAGAAATTAAGAAAACAATTCCATTTACCATTGTACCTAAAAGACTTAACCAAAGAAGTGAAAGACCTGTACTCTGAAAACTACAACATATTGATCAAAGAAAAATAAGATGACAGAAACCAATGGAAAGATATACAGGCTTGTGAATTGGAAGCATTAATATTGTTAAAATGTCCATACCTACTGCCCAAAGTAGTCTACAGATTCAAGGCAATCCTTATAAAAATATCCACAGCATTTTTCTCAAAACTAGAACAAACAAAATTAAAATTTTTATGGAACCACAAAAGAGCCTGGATAGCCAAAGCATTCTTGAAAAAGAACAAAGCTGGAGGTATCACAATTTCAGATCTCAAGATATACTGCAAAGTCGTAGTAATGAAAACAGTACAACACTTTGAAAAACATAGACACCTAGGTTAATGGAAGAGAATAGAGAGCACAGAAATAAACTCACAAATCTGCACGGGGTACGGGAATCTGTGGTACGGGAATCTATGACAAAGAAAGCAAGAACATACAATGGGGAAAAGACAGTCTCTTCCAAAAAAGATGCTTGGAAAAGTGGGCGGCTGCATATCAGTTAATGACACTGGATCACTTTGTGGCACAGATACAAGAATAAAGTCAAAGTGGATTAAAGACTGATTTTGGTGAGACCTGAAACAATAAAACTCCTAGAAGGAAATACAGAAGGGTGCCTGCATGGTTCACTCAGTTGAGAGTCTTCCTTTGGCTTAGGTCATGATCTCATGGTCCTGGGATCAAGCCCTGATTCTTTGGGCTCTTTGCTCAGGGACAAGTCTGTTTCTCCCTCTCCCTCAGCCCCTCCTCCTCCACTTGTGCTCTGTCTCTGCTTTCTCATTCTCTGAAGTAAATAAATGAAAAAGAAAACATAGAGAAGAATTTCTCTGACAGCAGCCATAGACATATTATTCTAGATATGTCTCCTCAGACAAGGGATAGGGTAAGAAATACAAAGTATTGGGAATACATGAAAATAAAATGCTTTTGCATAGTGGAGGAAACCATAAACAAAACAAAAGGTAACCTTTTTTGGGAGAAGATATTTGGAAATGATCTATCCCATAAAGTGTTAATACCCATAGTATATAAAGAACCCATACAAGCCAAGCCCCCAAAACCCGCAGTCAATCCGATTATCCAATGGACAGAGGACCTAAACAGATATTTACCAACGAAGATATAGAGATCACCTGTAGTCACACGAGAAGATGCTCAATATCACTCATCATCAGGGAAATACAAATCAAAACCACAGGAGATGATCACCTCACACCTGTCAGAATGGCAAAAACCAAAACAAGAAGTAAGAAGTATTGGTGAGGATGAGGAGAAAAAGGAACCATTGTACACTGATGGTGGGATTGTAAATTGGTATAGCCAGTGTGAAAAACAGTATGGAGGTTTCTCAAAAAATTAACAATAGAAAGACCATGTGATCCAATAATATTACTATGGATATTGATGTTGGGCCAGTGAGCAAGCAATCAAGAAATAATTCTTGAAATGTTTTCGGTGCAAAAAGATGCTTAGCACAGGGACAGGACCCATGGGCAGAAAGAGCTGCATGGGTATTGTGAGATGCAATGGGTTATATATTTTTTTATTTAGTGGTGGTTAGGTATAGTGTTAAGTGTCTAAGGAATTTGGAAGCAAGACTTCAGGACCTTGAGGGGCTTGCTACTGTTAAGATAAGATTGTTTACTACTGTCACAGGGAAGCAACTCTAAGAAGAACAAAGCTATAGTGGTAAAGCATGAAAGGAAGTCCTTGAGGGAGCTGCAGGAATGTTACCATCTATACCCCTGGAGACTACAAGCTGCAGCAAAGTTGAGCCTTTGTTCTGTTTTCTCTCATCAGGTATTAACCCAAAGGAAATGAAAACACTAATTTGGAAAAGATGTATGGATCCCTATGTGTACTGCAGCATTTTTTATCATAGCCAAGATACGGAAGCAACTTAGGAGTCCTCTGATAGATGAATGGATAAGGAGGAGGAGGTCTATAACCAATGGAATATTATGTATGCAGCCAAGAAAAATGATGAAATCTTGCTGTTTGTGACAACATGGATAGACGTAGGAGGTATTAAGCTAAGTGAAAGAAGTCAGACTAGGGAGGACAAATATCATATGATTTTACTCATATGTGAAATCTAAAACACCAAACAAATGAATAAACAACAAGCAAAAGCAGAATCAGATCTATAAACACAGAGAACAAGCCCGCAGTTGCAGGAGGGAGGTGGGGTGGGCAGATGGGCTGAAATGGTGAAGAGAGGGAGATAGGCTCCCAGTTAGATGGTAGTACACTCATGGTGAGCATAGCATAACGTTTAACTTGTGAATCACTATGTTGTACACCTGAAATGAATGTGTCATTGTCAAGTATACTCAAATTAAAAAATTAATAAAAATTTAGAATAAATTAAACTTTATTTCATGTTTTAATAAGTGGGTTTAATCCTTTCCACCAACTGGCACATTATAAAATCATAATTCATTTTATCTTAACCCTACTTTTCTGGCTTAGGTATTTCTCTGAAACTGCTTCAAAGGCACTTGAAGCAACTAAACATCAGAGAGGGGGGACAAACCATAAGAGACTCTTAACTAAAGGAAACAAACTGAAGGTTGCTGGAGGGGAGGGGAATGGGGGGGAAGAGGGTGTTGGGCATTAAGGGTAACACTTGATGTAATGAGCACTGGGTGTTATATGCAATTGATGAATTACTAAATTCTACCTTTGAAATTAATAATATACGATATGTCAATAATTGAATTAAAACAAATATTGGAGGGGGAGATGAACCATGAGAGACAGTGGACTCTGAGAAACAAACTGAGGGTTTTGGAGGGGATGGGAGTGGGGGTTTGGGTGAGCCTGGTGGTGGGTATTGTGGAGGGCACATACTGCATGGAGCACTGGGTGTGGTACATAAACAATGAATTCTGGAACACTGAAAAGAAATTTAAAAAGTAAATAAACTTTAAAAAAAGAATTGTTATATGTCTGTTAAAGTAAATAGTATAATATTAACTCAATTAGCATCAGAATAGTCTATATTTAGAGCAACAAAAGTCATTCATGGTCAGTGAACAGTGTTTGTAGATAAAACAGCCAGAACTTAAGCCTGATGAGCTGGGGGAGGCAGTGGAGTTTGCTGTTTTGTTTCCTTTCCAAGGTGTCTTCAGATATCCTTCCACTATCCTTCTGGAAAATCTTCCCTGTGCTTTGTCTTTCCTTCCTCTCCCCTCTCAACATGGGGTCCAAGGGTGGGTATGCAGGGGGATTAGCTTTCAGGCCCCATCATCTGCATCATTGCTGGGTCCAAGGTCCCCTTCCTCCTCCTCTTTCACCCTGCATTGTACAGAGATGGGGGCTGGGCTGGGCTTGAGGACTGGGGTGTGTAGGGGTGTGGGGGGCAGTGTTCCTGAAGCTCCAGCCCTCCCTCCTCTGGAAAGTTCCTGCATGAAAGGTTACCAGATGACAGACTGACATCTTCATCTCTGTTTGCATGTGTGAGAATCATGTTTTGTGAATACAACGTGTGTAACTTAGGTCCTGCCACTTAGGAGGTACTCAATAAAATATGATTTCCTTCCCTGTGTCTTTTTTTTAATAGGATAATTTTTTAAAAAAATTATTTATTTAATTGACAGAGAGAGAGAGCACAAGTAGGTAGAGAGGCTCAGTGGGGAGCCCAATGCTGGGCTCGATCCTGGTGTCCTGGTGCCCCAGGAACATGACCTGAGACAAAAGGAGACACTTAACTGACTGAGCCACCCAGGTGCCCATTCCCTGTGTCTTCTAATAATATTCCCCTAATGTCTCGGGCCTTGAGGAGTTTCCCTGGGGCAGGGTGTGGTGGGGATAGTTTGATGGACCTGGAAGTAAATATTGGCTCCAGTTCATTCCATTTTTTTAAATTAAGGATTTCCCCAATATTCCTGAGTCTAAGTGCATATTGTCAGAATGGATGTTTGAGGATGACAACATGGGATGCTTTCAGATATATCCAGAAATACTGGTTCTTCCCAGAATATCTCAGTTGAGATATCTGGGATTGTTGCCAGATATCTGGGATGGGATGTTGCCACATCCTGGCAGAAAACTAACACTCCCATGCATCATGGGTCTGTCAGTTCTTCCTTCCTGAAAATAAATATAGTGGATCATTCAGAACAATTGAGAGTGAAAAGGCTGGGAGAGGTTTTGTCTGGCGTGTGGTTGTGAAACTGAAAGATTTGGTTTCCTCATCTATAGAATGAAGACAGTAGTGACAGGAAGCTGGCAGAAGTGTGGCCATGGAGTGCCGGCCCAAACTAGTGTCTTAACACCAGTCACATGAACACCTGAGCACTGGGAAGACTTTAAGGAGCAAACAAAGGTCAGGTGTGAAATCTGAGTTTCTATTCTCGTGATGCTTCAGTGTTGCATATATGTTTAGGGTAGGAAGAAAAAAGAGTGGAGAATTGGTGGAATTGCTGTATCCACCCAGGGCCTGACTTGTTTAGGTCAGAGTTAACAGTCTTTGTGTTTCTCAGTGAAATGAAATGTTTTCCAAATTTGGACAGGGCTGGGTAGCCAATGTGCTGCTGAAATGACTCCTTTGCACATGAGCTCAAGCAAAGTTTCCTGAGTGCTGTGTGCTGGACACGTGACCAGGGCACACAGTGCCTCCCTTTGTGGATGCCACAAACAGTTCACAGGAGGTCACATGTCAGGGCTGTGGAGGAGGAGAGGGCACCACTAAACCCCAACAAGCACATGTATGGGGCTCAGATGGGGATGAGCAGGTTGGTGAAGGCCCCTCTGAGGAAGATAACATTAGACAAGATTGCAATGGTAACCAGTTTGAGGGATGAGAGAGAGAGAGAGAGAAACATTCAGTGGCTTGTGAGAAGGCCTGAGGCTGGGGAAGCTCCATGACCTGGAGGAACTCACCCAGACCAGTGAGCAACCAACTGCGTAAGTGATGGATGATGTCAGATACAAAGACAGGACCTGAGAGCTATAGATGAGAGGGGGATCCCTATAGATGAGAGGGGGATTCCTATAGATGAGAGGGGGATCCCTCTCATCTCATTAGCAGGGGGATCCCTCGAAGGGATGAGGTGACCTGACTTGAGAGGATCATAACCTTGGAGTGAAAATGAACGTGAGTAAATTCCCGATTGCTTAGTTCCCTAGGAGAGGATGGGGAAAGGAGAGAGAATAGGAAATGACTACTAATGGTTACAGGAATTGATTTTATTGTGATGAAAATGTTATAAACCTAAGTTGAGATGATAGTTGTACAAGCCTTGGAATATATTAAATCTGTGATGTTGGCGAAAGCACACACTATGGGTCTTCATTAAAAAAAAAGAGAGAGAAAAGAAAATTACCTTGAGGAGGTAAGGCTGGACGTGATAGGGATACTCATCAGGAAGCAGCGACCCCCCAGTTTGGATCAGGGAGGACAGAAGAGTGATGTAAGTAGGTGCTGACAGTGAATATGAATTTGAAAAAATCTTGAACTTTCTAGTATGTTGGAAGTAGACTAAGAATGTGGAGCGCCAGGAATGTGCTTCAGGTTTCTGGCAGACATAACTGGGTGAAGCCAAGTGTCCTTTACTGAGATGAGGAAGTGCAGCCAGGGAGAAGCTGGAGAAGAAGCCCTAGTGCTCCATGGTTTTCCTTCAGAGGCCATAGAATCCACATTTCCTGGTGCAGACTATGACCTGGCAGGGAGGGGCTGAATGGTGCATCCAGGCCATGTGTGATAGTAAAGTATTAAGCAGCCACACAGCGCTGTGCTCTTACTTCTGCAGGGACAGTTTCCTGAAAGATCCTGATGCCCAATACTAAACTGTCTGTTGCCAGGTTGTGGGATGATGTGGGTGGTCTCCTGGTGAAGAAAAGCAAAGCAGCTACACTGGTGGTTCCACAAAGGCTCTTGCACCTGAGATATACCCACAGACATGGTGTCATCTTAGTAGTGAACAGTTAGGTGACCAGGAGAGTAGTAGTTGTTCAATAAATGGTGGCTAAGTCTGTGTCTCTGTGTCCCCCTGCGGAGTGGGTCAGTGTACCTGTCCTTGCCCTGTTTCTGTGGCTCTGATCATGCTGTTTCCTTCCCGATAACTAGGGTGCACCATCCAGAGGACAGAGCAGAGTCTGCTGGGATTGTATTTGTAAGCCTTCACTTTCAAATGGTGGAAAGAGTCGGTACAGGGCAGATTCTTCTATCTGGAAGTGTTTTGTGCCCCAGGTCCCTGTTTCAGGAGAGACCCCTGCAACTTGTGCCAGGCTCTCCTCAACTCACCTGGGAACCACTTCCTCTCAGACAAGAGAAGCCAGCATCACACGTGTTGGACCTGGAAGCAGGTTGTGGGGCTCAGAGCAACAAACTGCTGAGGCAATCTGAGAGCAGATTTGGGGTCAACTGAGGTTTTGCACTGTTGAGTTAGAAATGCTTCTGAAGTCCCTGGTTTTCAAGCAGGTGAGTGGGTTCTGAAGACACTTGTTGGGCATCAAGAGTAAATCTCAGAGCTGCTGGCTGTGAGGAGGAGGCTGAGATCGTGGTAGGGTTAGGGGTGGTAGTGGTGGATAATAATGGGGGCAGAATTTTACTTATTTATTTAATGACCTTTCTGTAGCATTCCCAGGACCAGGTCCTGTTCTAATGACATAATTTCTTAGGATTCATATACATAAATTTAGAGGATTCTGCTTATACCTTGGGGTATACCTTATACTCTTACTATCTCCATTTTGCAGGTGAGGAAATGAGGCAGAGCAGGTCAAGAGACTTGTCTAAGAAAGTCATACAGAAAGTGGCTGAGAGTGGAGGAGATGTCAGCAGTCCAGAATCTGTCCTTCAGGACCATTGACTGCCTCCCATATATAAGTGGTATGAAGCCCTTCTTTCTGAGGGGGGATCATTTTACCCTCTGCTGCTCCTGCCCTGCTGGGATCCTTTATCCTGAGGTAGAAGCTCCTCAAGGATAGAGAGGATGAGGATTGTAAACCCATCATGGAAAATTAACCAGGCATTGGCTGTGTGAATGGCCAAGTCTTTATCCTGAGAAGCAAAGGGCTGGGTGGGAGAATGGGACTGAAAGTTCAGGTGAACTGAACAAGCAAAGGACCCCAGGACAACGTGCGTGTGGTGGGAGCCACAGTGTCCTTGAGGAAGACGCAGTCTGACTCCCATCCTTCTCCGTCATTCCCTGGTCATAATTAGGGAGCAGCGGAAGAACAGCACACAGGAACTGGTCGTGTTCTTCATGGAGAGGGACCTGAGTCTATGCCCTGTGTCTCTGGGCATCTGTGGTGTCCTGTGACTCATGCAGACGTGGAGGAGACCCCTGTGCTGAGGCAGCAAGGATCTGGTCCTGTGGGCAGAGAAGTCTGGGAAAGTTTCCAAAGGGCTGGGAAGGCTTTCTTGGCATCAGGGTTGTGGGGCCCCCACCTCATCAGCATACTGAGCAGTAGGAAAGGCTGTGCTCCTGCTGGGGACTGTTGCCAGCCCTGAGCCCTGCTGTCTGCTCTGAGGCCCAGACCTGTGGGCTGGCCCTGCCTCCTCTCTGGATGTGTTCACCTGCCTCCTGCCCTGTGTCTCCCCAGCTCTGAGGAAATGGAGGATTGCTGCAGGGGCTCTTTGCTCTCCCATCTCCCCTCCCTGCTTCTCCTCTTCCAGCTGCCTGCTGGGGACTCTGCAGGTGAGTGTGTCCCCTCCCCCTCCCTGTGTCCCCCTGGGGTGGATGAGAGCCCCTGGAGGTCTGCTGGTGTCTCCATCAGGACAGATGGCTATTGGTGGAGGCCCTGGCTCTAAAAAGATTCTGGAGATCCTTGAACTGCTAATTGTAACTAAACATTTAAGAAGAGTTCCTAAGCCATAAAATAAAGACATAGGATCATGACAGTTGTCTAATGAGGAGTTTATGTCTTATAAAGTAAAAAATGTGAATTTCACTATGAGAAGTATAAAAATGAATTTTCTCTTATTTCTTGTTCCCTGGCTCTATTGGTATCTAACCACTTATTTTGTTATTAATTCATTAGACCCACGAATACTGACAGGGTGTCCAATGTGTATTAGGTCCTACTCTATGTACAAAATGACAGAGCATCTGTCTTCATAGAGTCCATTCTGGCAGGTGACAGGGAGTACTAAATACCACAACCCCATACAATCTATGACTGTTGGAGGAGTGGAAAGCATGGGACAAGGAAGTAGAGGAGGGTGTGGAAGGGAAAGATGCAGGAAGGCTGTGGGCAGGCTGTAATGCTCCATAAGGTGGCCAGTTTAGGTAGTGAGATGGGAATGAAGCGTGGTGGAGGCAGTGTGTCATCCTGTGAGGATCCCCCTGGATTGAGGGTTTCTATCATGTGGAGCAGCCAGAGCAAACCTGGTTGTGTGCTTGTGTGTTCAGGGAGCCAAGAAAGTAAGTGTTGGCTGTAGCAGAGTGAAGGAGAGGGAGAGAAGCAAGGGTTGGGGGGTCAGAGAGCAGTGGCAGGTCATCCCTATGGGACCTATGGGCCATGTGGGGAACTGTGGAGCCATTGCAGGGCTTTGAGCAGAGGAGGGACATGGTTTTGCTTGTGGGTTGAAAGAGTCACGAACATAGGTTTGGGAGAGAATAGTCACAGGGAGTGTAGTCACTCTCATCCCACAGGTGAGACATACAGTGACTCAGCGAAAGTTGAGTATCACAAGGGGTGAGAAGTCACTCTTCTGAGATCCAGCATGTGTGTTTCTTGGAGAAGTGTCCTGTCGTGACATGTCCATCACTTCTCAGAAGACCAATGACTGTGAGGGGGTGGCAGCAGTGAAATGAACCTTTTGTTGTAAGAAGTAGTGATTTGCGTCCTATAGGTGATGGAGTGGGGGCAGGCTTTAACAGGAATAACTGTGGACTCTAGGTTTAGTGCAAATGTAATTCACCAGAGTACTAAGATATGGGGACAAATATTTAACTTAGGAGTAGGTGTGGGTAAGTTCCCGAGTTGGCTGAATGAGCAGAGAGTTCCCACCTAGGCCACAGGTGTTTTTTGGTCAGTTCTCAGTCCTGTCCTAAGAGGAGGCAGGTTAGAGCTGTGGATCTGAGTGTGATCCCTGGAACATTAGTAACAGTCCCCACAACCCCCTTAGAAATACACATTCTTAGACCCACCCCAAAACTACGGAACCAGGAGCTCTGTGGGGGTGGAGCCCAGCCTTCTGTGTTTCACAGGACTTTCTGGTGATTGTGATGCCTGTGGAAAGTTAGAACCGCTGAGTTAGAGAGTCCTTCATGGAAGGGCCTGGAGTCAGGAGCACAGGCTGCTGAGGGAGTCTCTTTGACATCATTGCTGGGTCTCAAGTATGTGGTAAGAGGATCTTGCCCAGGCACAGAGTGGTAAAAGCTGAGTCCTTTAGATCAAGACCTCCTATCTGGCACTTACCCCGACTTGTCTGGGCCTCCCAGCTGACAGTGTGTTCCCTTCCCTGTCCTGTATCTCTCCTGCTTTCTCACCCTTATGTCTGTGTCCACAGAGGAGTTCGTGGTGATTGGCTTCTTAGAAACCACTGTGGCAGTGCTGGGTGGGGACATCATGCTGCCATGTCACATATTTCCGGCCATGGATGTGGAGAACATGGAGCTGTGGTGGTTCTGCTCAAATTTCTCAGAAGCAGTGTTCATCTGTCAAAACCTGGAGCAGAGAGAGGCGCAGTTGGCCCGGTACACAGGGGAGACCTCACTGGTGAAGGAATTCCTCACCTGGAGAGAGGCCATCCTGCACATCCACAAGGTTCAGGCTTTCGACAATGGGCTATATAGGTATATATAGGTATATCTTCAGAAAGGGAAGCTTCTATGAATCTGCCAGTTTGGAACTGAAGGTGGCGGGTGGGTCGTTGATCTATATTTAGGGTGCTATAGTATTGGAGCTGGGAACAAACTTGGGGCCAAGTAAATCAGCCCCTCATTTTACAGCTGAAGAAAAGGTGTCTTCACTTATTCATTAATTCAGTGTGCATATAGAATACCCATGAAGTGTCAGCTCCCCTTCTGGGTACCTGGAGGCATTACTGAACCAAACCACGATCCTTGCTCCGTAGATTTTATTTTCTAAAAGCAATAAAAGTGTAAACATTTGGGTTATAGAGGATGTTAGGTAGTGGTGAGTAGGCATTTAGAGAAGTGGATATCTGGGGGTGAGAGTTCCAAGCAGAAGAACAGCTCTGTGAAATAACCAAGTTAGGCATATGGCAGGTATGTTGGGCACACAGGGAGGCCACATGGTTGGTGAGAGAGGTGAATAGTGGGGTGGGGAGAAGTGAGAATCCTGGCATAAACAGGTGTTTCTGGACACAGAGAACAGATTGATCAGGAAACTTTCATGAGTAGCACATACTTGAGAAGGTACTTAGGATCACCAGTCTCTTCCAAAGGGCCTTTCTGGTTTGTGGTCTGGACTATGAGGGGCACAGAGAGCATGGTGATTGTGGTTATGAAGAGTTGACCATACAGTCCTGGGGCTGGAGTGTGTGTTCCCAGGGGAGTGCAGGAGGGGAAACTGGGGAGAAATGGAGAGCTGTTTAAGGGAAGGAGTGGCAGATGTGAAAGTATAGAAGGCTTTTTGTGCTGTGTAATGGAGTTTGAATGTAGAGGTGAGGAGATTTTAAACAGAGTGGTGTAGGGTGGGTGGTTTGCTTTGACAGTGTGAGGGAGGATAGGTGGAAGGTGAGGAGACTGAAGGCATGAACATAGGTACACAGAGGAAGGTGGTCTGTCTGACTACATGTGGGGGCTCTGGGGTGGGAGATATTTGGCTTCAGAGATGTTTGGAAACGAGACACAAATGAGTCAAGAGATTTGGCTACAGGTGAAGGGGGAAGAGGGGACTACAGAGAATCCTAGGGTTTCTCTTTTGCCAATTGTTTAACTGTAGTAGAAAAAATGATATTTATATGTTATTTCCCAATTGTCATGATGCTGTGTAACACAGAGTACAGAGCTCTCAGTGGCAGATAGCTATTTATTTAACTCGGGCATTAAATGAATTTAGCTAATCTAGGTTGTCTTTGGCTTCTTCTTTTTCTCTTCATTTTTCCAGTTTTATTTTTTATTTAAATTCAATTAGCCAACATATACTACATCATTAATTGCAGATATAGAGTTCAATAAGTCATCAATTGCATATAACACCCAGTGCTCTTGTAGTTAGCTGCCCTTTTTTTATTATGTTAGTTACTAAATAGTACATCATTAGATTTTTTAAATTTTAGTATTTATTTAACCCAATATATCCAAAATGTTAACATTTTTCAACATATAATGATTTTTTTTAATTAAAAAATTTTTTTTCAGTTTCCAAGATTCATTGTTTATGCACCACACTCAAGTGTTCCATGTGCCCTCCATAATACCGAACAGCAGGGTCACCTAACCCCCCATCCTCCTCCTCTCCAAAACCCTCAGTTTGTTTCTCAGACTCCACACACTCTCATGGTTCATCTCCTCCTCCAGGTTCCCCCAACCCACTTCTCCTCTCTAACTCGCAAAGTTCTCTGTGTTATTCCTTATGACCCACAAGTAAGTGAAAACATATGATAATCAATTCTCTCTGCTTGACTTATATCACTTACCATAATCTCTTCCAGTCCTGTCCATGTTGATACAAAAGCTGGATATTCATCCTTTCTGATGGAGGCATAATATTCCATTGTGTATATGGAACACATCTTCTTTATCCATTCATCTGTTGAAGGGCATCTTGGCTCTCTCCACAGTTTGGTGACAATGACCATTGCTGCTATGAACATTGGGGTACAGATGGTCCTTCTTTTCACTACATCTGTATCTTTGGGGTAAATACCCAGTAGTGCAATTGAAGGGTAAAAGGGAAAGCTCTATTTTTAATTTCTTTTTTTTTAATTTTAATATTTTTTTATTTCTTTTCAGCATAAAAGAATTCATAGTTTTACACCACACCCAGTGCTCCATGCAATGCGTGCCCTCCATAATACCCACCACCAGGCTCACCCAACCTCCTACCCCCCGCCCCTTCAAAACCCTCAGGTTATTTTTCAGAGTCCATAGACTCTCATGGTTCATCTCCCCCTCAATTTCCCTCAATTCCCTTCTCCTCTCCATCTCCCCATATCCTCCGTGTTATTTCTTATGCTCCGCAAATAAGTGAAACCATATGATAATTGACTCTGTCTGATTGACTTATTTTACTCAGCATAATCTCTTCCAGTCCCGTCCATGTTGCTACAAAAGTCGGGTATTCATCCTTTCTGATGGAGGCATAATACTCCATAGTGTATATGGACCACTTCTTCTTTATCCATTCGTCTGTTGAAGGGCATCTTGGTTCTTTCCACAGTTTGGCGACCGTGGCCATTGCTGCTATAAACATTGGGGGACAGATGGCCCTTCTTTTCACCACATCTGTATCTTTGGGGTAAATACCCAGTAGCGCAATTGCAGGGTCATAGGGAAGCTCTATTTTTAACTTCTTGAGGAACCTCCACACTGTTCTCCAGAGTGGCTGCACCAACTTGCATTCCCACCAACAGTGTAAGAGGGTTCCCCTTTCTCCACATCCTCTCCAAC
>PISX010034299.1:0-14132 GCA_004024625.1 Mellivora capensis
CATGGACGGGACTGGAAGAGATTATGCTGAGTGAAATAAGTCAAGCAGAGAGAGTCAATTATCATATGGTTTCACTTATTTGTGGAGCATAACAAATAACACGGAGGACATGGGGAGATGGAGAGGAGAAAGGAGTTGAGGGAAATTGGGGGGGAGATGAACCATGAGAGACTGTGGACTCTGAAAAACAACCTGAGGGCTTTGAAGGGGCGGGGGGTGGGAGGTTGGGGGAGCCAGGTGGTGGGTATTGTGGAGGGCACGCATTGCATGGAGCACTGGGTGTGGTGTAAAACTATGAACTCTGTTACACTGAAAAGAAATTAAAAATAAATAAATAAAAAAAATATAGCGAGAAAACTATGTTATAATGTCTGGCACAGAATAAAATTTCAACAAATACTAAAAAAAAATAAATAAATAAATAAATAAATAAGAACAACATTAGAAAGAAAATTTGTGTAGTAGGGCCACATAGTGTAGTGTTTCAACATGAAAATCAGGGATAAATACTTGAGAGCTTTGCATGGCCACTTTAATATTTCTTAAGGTCCTAAGTTCACAAAGATATTGTTACTGTAACTACCACTATGAAATCCTTTTCATTTTAATTTCAAAAAGTTTCTCCCTATATAGCACACCTTTTTGGACTTCTAAATACCCCATCCACACTATGATTATGCCCACCCCTATCTCCCTCAGGTGCCTCTTCAACCCTATTGGTTGCCACTATATTGATTCATGTGAAGAGAAAATGAATAAATGAGTAAATGAAATCTAGTTGGACTAGATTCTATGAATTAGATTCAATTAATTAGACTGATTCTATGAACTTCTAACTTCTATTGGCTAACTTTTATTGTATTCTATAAATATTCTTTGAATGTAGTCTTATTGCTTTTAAGGAGGGCTGGATCTAGGACAAGAAGAGTGAAGGATCTGGACAAGATTTAAGGGAGCACCAAAAACTCAGTAATTAAAATAAGTAATATTTTACCACAATAGCTTCTAAAAGTCAAAATTAATGCAAAAAAAATTCAATGAACATTATTAAAGTTTTAAATAAGTGCCAGAGTTCAGCTAAGCCATACTGGACCCTAAGGTAAAAGGAAAAATGTGTGTCACTATAGTTAGGTTTTTAGGGATTTTGAATGGTTAATTTTTTTCCAGAACATTTAAGTGTTGAAAAAATAATGAAAAAACAAAATCTCAATATCAAACAATCAAAAAGTATTAAAACTCACCATTAGCTTAAGTATTTTGTTTATAACACAGAATACATTATAATTTTATTTTCCTGGCTTTAATGGAACAAATTCAACAATATATTCAAAATCTTCTTTGCTTATCTCATTTTCAACTGTGAGAACTGCAAGGCTTGACAATTTCTCTTGACAAAGTAACAATATTTAGATATCTTTTTAAGGCGGATAGTTCACAAACATAATCTAACTTTAACATTATAAAATGGTTAATAAACTTGGTTTCAATTTTTTAAAAAACTCTCTCTGTATCGTGCCTCAAACCAAATAATAAACAAAGGCAGTATACCACACCAGGAAATGTTTAAGAACACAGAGAAACAGACTTTGGGTCGCGCTAGCATGCAAGGTGTGTTGAAAAGTTGCCAGTCAAGCAGGAACACAGAACTTTCTGGCACTACAGTATCTATGGTAAGCACTCAGAGGCCAATAATCCACGGAAGAATTTGAAATTAATCTCAGAAGGAATCAAGGACTTAAATGTGAAACATATTAACTATAGAATTTCTAAAAGAAAACATAGAAGATCTTTGTGATCTTGGGCTAGGTAAAGATTCCTTAGGTCACCAAAAGCGCAATCCATATTAGAAAAATTTATAAACTGCACTTTATAAAAACTAAAAACTTCTCCTCTTTGAAGGGCACAATTAAGGGAATGAAAAGACAAGTCAGAGATGGGGAGAAAATATTTCCAAGTCACATAGCTGACAAAGCACTTAAATCTGGAATATATAAAGAACTTTGAAACTCAATATTAAGAAAACAAACAACCCAATTAAAAATATATGGTTAATCAATTCAAACGTAGAGACTGCCCAAGACATACAGATGGCAAATAGCACAAGAAAGATGTTCAAGATCACTACTCATGAGAGAAATGCAAATTATATCCACAATAAGATACCACTACCACAAAAATGAAAACACTGATCACACTAAGTATCAGTGAGAATGTAAAGTAACTACAACTCTCATACTGCTGGTGAGAATGTCAACCATTACAGGAAGCAGTCTGGCCATTAAACATAGAACTTTACACAATTCAGCCATTCCATTCTCAAGAGACAGGAAAGCACCTGTGCACATAAAGACTTGTACACAAATGTTTACAGTATCTTTGTTTATAGCCAAACACTAGAAGCAACCCAAATACCCATCAACAACTGACTGACTGGATAAACAAACTATGGTGTATCTATACAATGGAATGCTATACTACTCAGAAATGAACTATTAATAACTGCACCAAGACAGAAGAACCTCAAAATAATTATATTGAGTGAAAGAAGCCAAAGAAAGAAGAATATATACTACATGATTCTATTTCTGTAAATAGAAAATCAAACTAATCTAAATTACAAAAAGCAGATCAGTGGTGACCCAGGGACTGGGCAGGTGGGTGGGGAAAGGGGGGGGGAGGAGGAGACCAGATGGCTGAGAAGTAGGAGGCGATGTTTCAGCTAGTCCCCTAAAGTGAGCTGATTACCTTACCAAAGAACTCTGATCACCCATGAAATCAGCCTGAGATTACAATTATACACTTCTGGATCTCTGTGGAGGCAGGAGACGCCAGTGGACAGGTAAAGCGGAGTGGGAACATCAGACTGATATCAGAAGATAAACCAAAAAAAAAAAAAGAAGATAAACAAAAGGGGGAGGGAGCCACCAGAAGCGACCCATTGGAAAGTAATACCCCAATACAAGAGTGCCCTGTGATTGGGGACCTGGTTGAAAGCACTCAAAAAGAGCAAAAGATCTTAAGGGGAAACTGGTGGAATTTGGCGGGTAGGGACAGGGACTTAAGCCCAGGGACCCAGGACAGCCACCACTGGTGGGTGGAACCAGACAACAAAGCGAAGAAGCCAGGTCTTGGTCCCTGAGCCGCCGGCGCACCTGAGAGCCTCTGGGTGGTGGTGCCCATTAGGGAGTCTGGTGTGACGCCAGCCGGCACTCTCTAGAACCACAGCCTTTTGTGCTCTGCACGTCCAGAGTCTGAGTTGGGCTGCACACCCTCCCCTGAGAGAGGTCTGTGCAGGCGCTCTCTAGGACCAGGAGATTCTGAACACTCTCAGCCCCGGCCAGTGTGAAGTGTGAAAATCTCGGTGTGCCATCTCTGGTTGGGACCTCTCTGGCAGTCTGGACCTGCCCAGACAGCCAAGGCTAATATTTCTCATGGTTTTGGGCAGAAGCGGGAGTTCCTGTGACCCCAGAGACTGTGAATGGGGACTTGCTCTGCCAGTGGCAGAGGGGGAATTTATGTGCTCTGTAAGCACCCAGAGGGGAACAGACTAAGGCTTCTCTCTGAGATGGAGGTCTGGGTGCAATTTGCTTTCCTCTAAACCTCCAAATAGCCCCCAAAAGCCGCCAATGGTGAGAAAAAACAAACAAACAAACAAACAAACAAACAAAAAACCTCCAGAGAACAAAAGCCTGAAAAACCGGTTTACTCAGAGCCCAGCCCCTGGATGGGGGTAGGAAGACTCAACTCTAGCAAGACTCGCTGAAAAACCACTCTGAAGGTCCCTCCCCCAGAAAGCCAGCCAAACCCCCCCCCAAAAAAAAGAGGACAACCACTACTTCATAGATACTTTTATTTTTAATTCGTTCCCACTATTGTTTTCATTTTTTTTTACATATATAACTTTTACCATCACAATGAGATGTTCAGTACAACAAATTCCATAACCTTTTAACCTGAACTTTTTTTGATGCATATACCTGTGTTTTTCTTTTGCTTTTCCACTTTGTAATTTATTTTATTTTATTTTTTAATATTCATATAGAGATATAGAGATAAGCTTCAAGGTAATTCCCTTTCCCCAATCAATGCTACCCCAGTTTTAATCCCCCTTTATCTCAGGAAAGGTGAGTCCTTTAACAAAGATATCAAGATACATCCAGGAAGAATCAAAATAACCTTCCCCGCCCACACTGAGAATTTATAACCACCCTCTCATCTTTTTCTTCTGTCAGTGTTTCTGTGTATTTGTTTTTGTTCTGGTAGTATATAAATCTTATCTTTGGGGTTCAGTTTGACTGGGTTCTTTTTATTTATTCCTCCCCCCCCCCGCTTGTCATCTACATTTTCTTTGTCTGCTTTTGTTTTTATACTTTATAAATATTTTTTTTAAACCAACCTCTTTATTCCACTACAAAATCTGATATTATAAATATATAAAGGTACCTTGTCCTCTTCAGCCTTATGTTGCCCCACCCTAGCCCTCCCCATTATCTAATTACTTAACTATGTTTTATTTTTTTCACAGCACTTAGCCCTATCTTTTTTTTTTCTTTTCAGGGTAACAGAATTCATAGTTTTTGCACCACACCCAGTGCTCCATGCAATGCGTGCCCTCCATAATACCCACCACCTGGCTCCCCCAACCTCCCACCTGCCCCTTCAAAACCCTCAGGTTGTTTTTCAGAGTCCATAGTCTCTCATGGTTCATCTCCCCCTCCAATATCCCTCCATTCCCGTCTCCTCTCCATCTCCCCATGTCCTCCGTGTTATTTGTTATGCTCCGCAAATAAGTGAAGCCATATGATAATTGACTCTCTCTGCTTGACTTATTTCACCCAGCATAATCTCTTCCAGTCCTGTCCATGTTTCTACAAAAGTTGAGTATTCATCCTTTCTGATGGAGGCATTATACTCCATAGTGTATATGGACCACATCTTCTTTATCCATTCGTCCGTTGCAGGGCATCTTGATTCTTTCCACAGTTTGGCGACCGTGGCCATTGCTGCTATAAACATTGGGGTACAGATGGCCCTTCTTTTCACCACATCTTGTATACTTTATAAATCTTGCCTTTGGGGCCCATTCGGGCTGGGCCTTCTCTTTTATTTTTTCTTTCTTTTTGTTTTTCCTGTCTCTCCCTCTCTCTCTCTTTTTTTTTTTTTTCTTTCTTTTTGGTGGGGACTCTCGATTGCTCAGAAGCGTTCCAGAGTGCACCTTGCCTGCACCATGGTTGATACATTCAGCTACACATCCGTTCAGCTATCTCTCACCAAAATGACTAGGAGGAGGAATGCCCAACAGAGGAAAAATTCAGAGACTGGGCCCTCTCCATCAGAGCTTTTGGATATGGACATAAATAGTATGTTGGAAAGGAAACTCAGGCTAACAATTATCCGGGCAATAGCTAGGCTGGAGAAAGCCTTTGATGACAAAATGGAATTGATTAGGGCAGAAGTGAAAGCCACCAGAGATGATGTTAATAATGCTCTCAATGAGTTCTGATCTAATCTAAATTCCCTAAAAGCTAGAGTAACTGAGGATGAAGATAGAATTAGTGATCTGGAGGACAAACTGATAGAGAAAAAGAATCAGGAGGAAGCCTGGAACAAAAGCTTTAAGCTTTTAAAGCCATGAAAACAGAATTAGGGAAATAAATGATGCCATAAAACGTCCCAACGTCAGAATTATTGGAATCCCTGAGGGGGAGGAGAAAGAAAGAAGACTAGAAGATATAGTAGAGCAAATTCTCCATGAAAATTGTCCCAATCTGGCAAATGGAACCAGCGTTCCTGTACCAGACGCAGAAAGGTTTCCCCCCAAGATCATAGAATCTAGAAAGACCTCAAGATACCTGATAGTGAAAATGATGAATCATAATTTTAGACAGAAACTCTTGAAAGCAGCTAGAGGGAAGACATTCCTTAAGTACAGAGGAAAGCCCATCAGAATAACATCAGACCTGTCCACAGAAACCTGGCAAGCCAGAAAGGGCTGGCAAGATGAATTCAGGGCACTAAATGAGAAGAACATGCAGCCAAGAATACTTTATCCAGCTAGACTGACATTCAAAATGGATGGAGAGATAAAGAGCTTCCAAGACCAGCAAGGTTTAAAGGAGTATGTGACCACCAAGCCGGCACTACAAGAAATATTAAGGGGGGTTCTATAAAAGAGGAAAAAACCCAAGATTATCATTGAACAGAAATATATGGAGTCAATCTATAGACACAAAGACTTCACAGGTAACACGATGTCAATAAAAACGTATCTCTCAATAATCACTCTCAACGTGAATGGCCTAAGTGTGCCCATAAAACGGCACAGGGTTGCAGATTGGACAAAAAGACAGGACCCATCCATATGTTGTCTACAAGAGACCCATTTCGAAACTAAGGATACATCTGGACTGAAAGTGAAGGGATGGAGAAGCATCTTTCATGCCAACGGTCCTCAAAAGAAGGCCGGGGTAGCGATTCTCACATTAGATAAATTAGATTTTAAACTAAAGACTGTAGTCAGAGATACAGAAGGACACTACATCATTCTTAAAGGGGCTATCCACCAAGATGATTTAACAATTGTAAATATCTATGCCCCCAATATGGGAGCAGCCAGTTACATAAGAAAACTATTAATCAAGATAAAGAGTCATATTGATATGAATACATTAATAGTAGGAGATCTTAACACGCCTCTCTCAGTAATTGAAAGATCATCCAAGCAGAAAATCAATAAGGAAACAAGAGCATTGAATGACCATTGGACCAGATGGACCTCATAGATACATACAGAACATTCCACCCTAAAACAACAGAATACTCATTCTTCTTGAGTGCACATGGAACCTTCTCCAGATAGACCACATACTGGGTCACAAATCATGGCTCAACTGATACCAAAAGACTGAAATTATTCCCTGCATATTCTCAGATCACAATGCTTTGAAACTGGAGCTCAACCACAAGGAAAAGTTTGGAAGGAACTCAAACACCTGGAATCTAAAGACCAGAATGGTTGAATCAACCAGGAGATCAAAGAAGAACGATTCATGGAAACCAATGAAAATGAAGACACTTTGGTCCAAAACCTATCGGATACAGCAAAGGCGGTCCTTAGGAGGAAATACGTAGCCATCCAAGCCTCCATCAAAAAAACTGAAAAATGCAGAATACACCAGCTGTCTCTACACCTTAAAGAACTGGAGAATCAACAACAAATTAAGGGAAGGGAAATAAGCAAGGGAAATAATCAAGATTAAAGGAGAGATCAATGAGATAGAAACTAGAGGTACAGTACAACGCATCAATGAAACTAGAAGCTGGTTTTTTTGGAAGAATCAATAAGATGGATAAACTATTGGCCAAACTAATCCAAAAGAAAAGAGAGAAGGCCCAAATTTATAAAATTATGAATGAAAAGGGTGAGATCACAACACACACCAAGGAAATAGAAACAATCATCAGAAATTATTATCAACAGTTATATGCCAATAAGTTAAGCAACCTAGATGAAATGGATGCATTCCTGGAAAAGTATAAACTTCCAAAATTGAACCAGGAAGAAAGTGACAGCCTGAATAGACTGATATCTAGTAACGAGATTGAAGCAGTGATCAAAAACCTCCCAAAACACAAGAGCCCAGGACCTGATGGATTTGCTGGGGAATTCTACCAAACTTTCAAAGAAGAAATAATACCTATTCTCCTGAAGCTGTTTCAAAAAACTGAAGCAGAAGGAAAACTTCCAGACTCTTTTTACAAAGCCAGCATTACCCTAATCCCTAAACCAGGCAAGACCCCACTAAAAAGGAGAATTTCAGACCAATATCACTGATGAATATGGATGCTAAGATTCTCAACAAGATCCTAGCTAATAGGATCCAACAGCACATTAAAAAGATTATCCACTATGACCAGGTGGGATTCATCCCTGGTTGCAAGGATGGTTCAACATTCGCAAATCAATCAATGTGATAGAACATATCAATAAGAGAAGAGAGAAGAACCACATGGTCCTCTCAATTGATGCAGAAAAAGCATTTGACAAAATCCAGCATCCGTTCCTGATTAAAACGCTTCAAAGTATAGGGATAGAGGGAACATTCCTGAACTCTATAAAATCTATCTATGAAAAACCCAAGCGAATATCATCCTCAATGGGAAAAAGCCCACAGCCTTCCCTCTCAGATCAGGAACACGACAAGGATGCCCACTCTCACCACTCTTGTTCAAAACAGTATTAGAAGTCCTAGCAACAGCAATCAGACAACAAAGAGAAATAAAAGGTATTCAACTTGGCAATGAAGAAGTCAAACTCCTTCTCTTCAAAGATGACATGATACTTTATATGGAACACCCAAAAGACTCCACCCCCAAACTACTAGAACTCAATCAGCAATTCAATAATGTGGCAGGATACAAAGTCAATGTACAGAAATCAGTGGCTTTCTTATACACTAACAATGAAAACACAGAAAGGGAAATTAGAGAATGGATTCCATTTACTATAGTACCAAGAACCATAAGATACCTGGGAAGAAACCTAACCAAACAGGTAAAGGATCTGTACTCGAGAAACTACAGAACACTCATGAAAGAAATTAAAGAAGACACAAAAATATGGAAGACCATTCCATGGTCATGGATTGGAAAAATAAACATTGTTAAAATGTCTATACTGCCTAAAGCAATCTATACTTTCAATGCCATTCTGATCAAAATTCCACCACCATTTTTCAAAGAGCTGGAGCAAACAATCCCAAAATTTGTATGGAATCAGAAGAGACCCCAAATTGCTAAGGAAATGTTGAAAAAGAAAAACAAAAATGGGGGCATCACGTAGCCTGATTTCAAGCTTTACTACAAAGCTGTGATCACCAAGACAGCATGGTACTGGCATAAAAACAGACACATAGATCAGTGGAATAGAGTAGAAAGCCTATATATGGACCCTCACCTCTGCGGTCAAATAATCTTCGACAAAGCAGAAAAAAATATATGGTGGAAAAAAGTCTCTTCAATAAATGGTGCTGGGATATTGGACAGCTACATTTAGAAGAATGAAACTTGACCATTCTCTTACACCATACACAAAGATAAACTCGAAATGGATAAAAGACATCAATGTGAGGCAGGAATCCATCAGAATCCTAGAGGAGAACATATAGGCAGTAACCTTTTTGACATCGACAACAGCGACTTCTTTCAAGATATTTCTCCAAAGGCAAAGGAAACAAAAGTGAAAATGAATTTTTGGGACTTCATCAAGATCAAAAGCTTCTGCACAGCAAAGGAAACAGTCAACAAAACAAAGAGGCAACCCATGGAATGGAAGAAGATACTCGCAAATGACAGTACAGACAAAAGGCTGATATCCAGGATCTATAAAGAACTTCTCAAACTCACCACACACAAAACAGATAATCATGTCAAAAAATGGGCAGAAGACATGAACAGACACTTCTCCAAAGAAGACATACAAATGGCTAACAGACACTTGAAAAAATGTTCATCATCACTAGCCATCAGGGAGATTCAAATCAAAACCACATTGAGATACCACCTGACACCAGTTAGAATGGCCAAAATTAACAAGACAGACGTGTGTGGGAGAGGATGTGGAGAAAGGGGAAGCCTCTTACACTGTTGATGGGAATGCAATTTGGAACAGCCACTTCGGAAAACAGTGAGGAGATTCCTTAAGAAATTAAAAATAGAGAGAGACAGTGCTTGAAGTGGTGGGTTCGCCAACATGTCCTGTGGTTCCAGAGCTGGTTTTGACCACCACATTACCATTTTTTCACCCGAGGGCCGGCTCTACCAAGTAGAATATGCTTTTAAGGCTATTAACCAGGGTGGCCTTACATCGGTAGCTGTCAGAGGGAAAGACTGTGCAGTAATTGTCACACAGAAGAAAGTACCTGACAAATTATTGGATTCCAGCACGGTGACTCACTTATTCAAGATAACTGAAAACACTGGCTGTGTGATGACAGGAATGACAGCTGACAGCAGATCCCAGGTACAGAGGGCACGCTATGAGGCAGCTAATTGGAAATACAAGTATGGCTACGAGATTCCTGTGGACATGCTGTGCAAAAGGATTGCTGATATTTCTAAGGTCTACACACAGAATGCTGAAATGAGGCCTCTTGGTTGTTGTATGATTTTAATTGGTATAGATGAAGAACAAGGCCCTCAGGTGTACAAGTGTGATCCTGCAGGTTACTACTGTGGGTTTAAAGCCACTGCAGCAGGAGTTAAACAAACGGAGTCAACCAGCTTCCTTGAAAAAAAAGTGAAGAAGAAATTTGATTGGACATTTGAGCAGACAGTGGAAACTGCAATTACATGCCTATCTACTGTTCTATCAATTGATTTCAAACCTTCAGAAATAGAAGTTGGAGTAGTTACAGTTGAAAATCCTAAATTCAGGATTCTTTCAGAAGCAGAGATTGATGCTCACCTTGTCGCTCTAGCAGAGAGAGACTAAACATTGTAGTTAGTTTACCAAATCCATGACGCCACTTGCCTGTGTGTTCGGTAACAACAGACCAACATAATGGAGGCCCCTGGATTGAAAAAGGAACCTCTCCCACTCCTGCTCTGCCGCTGAAGTGGTTAGGACTCTGTATAAATAAAATCAGTGCTTTTGGGGAAAAAAAAAAGAAATTAAAAATAGAGCTTCCCTATGGCCCTGCAATTGCACTACTGGGTATTTACCCCAAAGATACAGATGTAGTGAAAAGAAGGGCCATCTGTACTCCAATGTTCATAGCAGCAATGGTCACAATCGCCAAACTGTGTAAAGAACCAAGATGCCCTTCAATGGACGAATGGATAAGGACGATGTGGTCCATATACACTATGGAGTATTATGCCTCCATCAGAAAGGATGAGTACCCAACTTTTGTATCCAGATGGACAGGACTGGAAGACATTATGCTGAGTGAAATAAGTCAAGCAGAGAGAGCCAATTATCATAAGGTTTCACTTATTTGTGGAGCATAAGAAATAACAGGGAGGACATGGGGAGATGGAGAGGAGAAGGAAGTTGGGAGAAATTGGAGGGGAAGACAAACCATGAGAGACTATGGACTCTGAAAAACAATCTGAAGGTTTTGAAGGGGTGGGAAGAGAAGGTTGGGTTAGCCTGGTGATGATGGGTATTATGGAGGGCACGTATTGCATGGAACACTGGGTGTGGTACAGAAACAATGAACTCTGGTACACTGAAAAGAAATTCCAAATAAATAAATAAATAAAACCACTGAGGATAAAGAGGATGTGCTATACACACACACACACACACACAATGAAATACTATGCAGCCATCAAAAGAAATGAAATCTTGCCATTTGCAACAATGTGGATGGAATAGAGGTATAATGCTGAGCAAAGTAAGTCAATTGGAGAAAGACAATTATCATATGATCTCTCTGATATGAAGAATTTGAGAGGCAGGGTGAGGGGCTATGGGGGGTAGAGAAGGAAAATATGAAACAAGATGGGATTGGGGAGGGAGACAAAGCATTAGAGGCTCTTAATCTCACGAAACAAACTGAGGGTTGCTTGGGGGTGGGGAGTAGGGATAGGGTGGCTGGGTTATGGACATTGGGGAGGATATGTGCTATGGTGAGTGCCATGAAATGTGTACGAATAATGATTCACAGACCTGTATCCCTGGGGCAAATAATACATTATATGTTAATTTTTTTTTAAGATTTTATTTATTTATTTGAGAGAGAGAGAGAATGAGAGGGGAGAAGGTCAGAGGGAGAAGCAGACTCCCCATGGAGCTGGGAGCCTGATGTGGGACTCGATCCCGGGACCATGACCAGAGCCCAAGGCAGTCGCTCAACCAACTGAGCCACCCAGGCAGCCCCCATTATATGTTAATTTTTTAAAAAACATTGTGAATAATGGCTATGTTCATTATCTGGATTGTCATAATGATTTCACAGGTATACACCTATGTCAAAACTTCTCAAAATTAACATTATCTACACATATCATTTATTGTATGTCAGTTATACTCCCTAAAAAGAGCTGCTTTTTTAAAAAGGAAAAAACAGAGCAGGTGGTCCGGAAGTGACTGAGTGAAAAATCAGGAGGACAGAGGCTGTGCTCAAATACAGGTCTGTATGATGACAAGGGTGCAGAAGATAAAAGCCAGGAAACCATGGAGGGTGAGGGGTCAAGGAGCTGATGGGTAACCTGGCAAGAAGTGAAAGGACTCGGAGACAACTGAGCTATTTAAAAAAAAAAAAAAAAAAAAAAAAGGCAAATAAGCAGATCAGGAGACATGGCAGTAATGAGGACAGACAAGGCCTAGTCAAGGGAAAGGTTTCCACAGAGCGGGTGGAGGATGAGGTCTGGAATGGGCCTTGGAGAAAAGGAAGACCACGATCTCATTCCCACAGGCCTGGGGGAGACAAAGAAGCCTGAGAGAAAAGTCAAGTTTCAGAAAGCTGAGGAGGTGAAACCAAGAGGCTGAGGCTCTAGCACTGTTGCTTAGCCCAGTAAAAGGATTTCCAGAGGGTCGAGGACAAAGTGGGAAGGACGGCAAGAAATGCAGGGCAATGATTTTGAAAGCACCCCAGAGAGGACCCTGGGATGACACCTAGTGGATCAAAGGGCATTCGGCCCAGCCACCACCTACCTGGTGGACACCAAGGCAGGCAGGGGCCCTATAGTTCAGCCTGGCTGTGATGCATCTCTGAGGGACCCTTACTTTAAGTGCACAGGAGACCCTGCTCCCTCAGGAACACGGGCTTGTGCTGTGTCCTGACTATGAGCGACCCAGGGAGGGCTGTCAGGCTCAGGGTTCTGAGCAGTAGTTAGAGCCCAGTGAGCTGTAGAAACTTTGAGAAATACAGCTGCTCAGAAGTTGTGTTCACATCCCAAGCACTTCCAGGTGACTTCCAGACTCTTAAAAAGTCATAAACAGGGGCACCTGGGTGGCTCAGTGGGTTAAAGCCTCTGCCTTCAGCTCAGGTCATGGTCCCAGGATCCTGGGATCGAGCCCCACATCGGGCTCTCTGCTTGGCGGGGAGCCTGCTTCCTCCTCTCTCTCTGCCTGCCTCTCTGCCTACTTGTGATCTCTGTCTGTCAAATAAATAAATAAAATCTTTAAAAAAAAGTCATAAATCTGCAGTTTAATTATCCACTAGCTTTTATATTATGTATAAGAAGAACCCGGTGGAACAAACTGGATTAAGAATGACTCCTATAAAAAACCCATGAGGTAATGTGTGTATTTTCCACTTGAGCCCAACCATTTAAACCCAACGGCTATTTATTTTTAAGATTTTTGATATAAAACATCTCTAGTACAAAATAAACCCTTTAACCCCCAGCAAACATGTATTATATTCAGGCAAGGCACTGTTTCCTGAATGGGACAGGACATCTACTTCCTAGAGGCTCCTAAGCAGTAAACACTCTTAAACACAGAGAACTTGAATCCTACACTGATGAGGCATAGGCATGGGCACATGAAAGGGGGCCATAGCCTGCCCCTGCACCAGACAGCCCTGGTTGAATGATGTGCCGCTCCTATAGTCTTCTCACATCCTGGCAACTCTCATTATTACACAGATAAGATGTCAAGCGCCCACCCTTGTCCCCCATGATGTACTGGCCTAAAATTGACTTTCAGAAAATCTCCCCATTCATAATTAGTCATGGGAATTTACAAACATTTGAGTAGCATGTTGGCAGACATCACAGTTGGTGAGTGTTCTGTCAGCCACTTCCCTCGTCTTCTTACTCTCTAAACCTCACTTGAAGCAGTATCTCAAGATGCCTGGAATCATGAAGGGTGTTCATTACACATTACAACACTAAGAATCCAAACAGGTTTCCTCATTCAAAAGCTTACACATAGCAAGCAGCCAGCCTTAAAACCCTTAAGCACAGAGAAACTTATAGACTATGTTCTCCCTCTAAAAAGAGTTTAGAGAGAAACAGAACCTCTCTCTGCTACGGACAAAACAAGATGGCATGACCAGAAACTGACTTCAAACACTGCCAGTTGATATTTCAAATTAACTTCTTCTGTGTCTGTATAAAACCTGGCTATCCAGTAGGTCTGACAACTTTTAAGCCTTGCAGAATATAGGAGTTGCTTT
>PISX010034300.1:0-14141 GCA_004024625.1 Mellivora capensis
CACCTTGCTTAAGAATGCGTGGATCAACCAGGAGATCAAAGAAGAACTTAAACAATTCATGGAAACCAATGAGAATGAAGACACGTCGGTCCAAAACCTATGGGATACAGCAAAGGCGGTCCTAAGGGGGAAATACATAGCCATCCAAGCCTCCCTCAAAAAAATTGAAAAATCCAGAATACAACAGCTATCTCTACACATGACCCTTTTAAATCAGTATTTGCAGAGTATCTCAGGAGAAAGAAGACTGTCACTCTGAATATGTCAACATCTTTTTAAAAGTTTTAAACCACAGTGGACTGTAAATTTCTGCTATAATGGTAATTGCTGTGTTTGCAGAAAGGTCAGTGGAGGGCTGTTCTTGAAAGTGGTAAGGAACATTGTTACACTCAAATTTATTTATAGTTCAACCATACCATTTACTTACTAAGGATCACATGAGCTTGTTTACCCAATTCCATCCCACTCTCCCTAAATATACATGGTGTCCATGCTAGTATTATGATAAATAGTTTTTTAAAAAGAACTTTATTTTTTTCCCTAGATTCACAGTAGATTTGGGAGGAAAGTACAGAGATTTCCTATATATCCCCTGCATCCCACAATCTCCCCTATTTTCAACATCCCCTACCAAAGTGGTACATTTGCTACAACTGTTGAGCCTACGTTGACACATTGTTATCAATCAAAGTTCGTATGAAGCATTTTCAGATAGTATTCTTTCACTTAGTAGTATGCCTATTTAAAGTCCCTCCAAGTCTTTTCATGGTTTGATAGTTCATTTCTCTTAGCACTTAATAATGTTCCATTGTCTGGATGCACCAAGTTTACTCCTCCATTCACTTGCTACAAGACATCTTGGTTGCTTCCAAGTTTTGGTAGTTATGAATGAAGTGGCTATAAACGTTCATGTACAGAATTTTACATGTAAGTTTTCACCTCTTTTGGGTGAGTACCAAGGAGCATGATTGCTAGATCATATGCTAAGAGAAGGTTTAGTTTTGTAACATACCATCAAACAGTCTTCCAAATGTTTTTGTCATTTTATGTTTCTACTCCTGACAGTGTCTTTTGCAGAGCTGAAAATTTTGATTTTAATAAGGTATAACTTACTATTTTTTCGTAGATCATGCATTTGGTGTGATACCTAAAAATTCATAGCCATACCCAAGGCCATCTAGATTTTCTACTATGTTATCTTCTAGGAAATTTATAGTTTTGTGCTTTAAATTTAGGTCTGTGATCCATTTTGAGGAAATTTTCATGAAGAGTGTAAGGTTCATGTTTATGTTCTTTTTTTTTTTTTTTTGCACGTAGATTCCAAGTTCTCACAACACCATTTTTTGAAAAGACTAAATTTTCTCCCCTATATTGTTGTTCCCTTGTCAAGGTCAGTTAACCGTATTTATGTGGATCTGCTTCTGGGTTCTTTATTCTATTTTATTGATCTGGGTATTCTTTTGCCAATATCCTGCTGTCTTGATTACTGTATAGTTATAGTTAAGTCTTGAGGTCAGGGAGTGTCAGTTCTCCAACTTTCTCTTCAATATTTTGTTGGCTATTTTAGTCTTTTGCCTCTTCCCATAAACCTTAGAATCAGTTTGTCAATACCTATGAATAACTTACTGAGATTTTCATTGGGATTGCATTGATCCATGCTAGTATTATGATAAATAGATTTTATAGATTTCTAAGTGGTGTTTCTACACTCAAGTGTGAAACAAACTTGAGATTTTGTTTTAGTCTATACCTAAGGACAGGAGTGTCATCTGCTGAATTATTGCTCACCTCTCCTATCTTGCCCAGATTAAAATGTGAAGACATCAAAACCTGGAATAAGATCATGTGATACCTAAGGGTCCCATAAACCTCAAAGCATGATGGATAGCTGATACTTTTTTTTTTCATTTTAGTTATATATTAAAGATTTTATTTATTTATTCATGAGAGACAGAGAAAGAGAGACAGAGGCAGAGGGAGAAGCAGGCTCTCTGTGGAGCAGGGAACTTGATGTGGGACTCATGACCTGAGCTGAAGGAAGATATTTAACCAACCAAGCCACCCAGGTGTCCCACACTGGCACTTTTTAGTGTACAATTAAACCACTAAATTTGTCATCTTTAATAAATGTTTCATTAAAGTATAAATTTTTAATTATTTTGTGGTATTTACCTTTTACAAGGCATCCTCAGACACTTCTATTTGGCTCTAAATTACATACAGGAATGAACATTTTTTCATGTGTCTGATAGCCATTTATATGTCTTCTTTGGAGAAGTGACTGTTCATGTCTTCCGCCCAGTTTCTGACATGATTATCTGTTTTTTGAGTGTTGAGTTTGAGGAGTTCTTTATAGATCTTGGATACCAGAACTTTGTCTGTACTGTCATTTGCAAATATCTTCTCCCATTCCGTGGGTTGCCTCTTTGTTTTGTTGACTGTTTCCTTTGCTGTGCAGAAGCTTTTTATCTTGATGAAGTCCCAAAAGTTCATTTTCGCTTTTGTTTCCTTTGCCTTTGGAGACATGTCTTGAAATAAGTTGCTGTGGCTGATGTCAAAGAGGTTACTGCCTATGTTCTCCTCTAAGATTCTGATAGATTTCTGCCTCAAGTTCATCATCGTTAGCCATCAGGGAGATTCAAATCAAAACCACATTGAGATACCAACTTACACTAGATAGAATGGCCAAAACTAACAAGACAGTAAACAACAAGCATTGGAGAGGATGTGGAGAAAGGGGAACCCTCTTACACTGTTGGTGGGAATGCAAGTTGGTGCAGCCACTTTAGAAAACAGTGTGGAGATTCCCTAAGAAATTAAAAATAGAGCTACCCTATGATCCTGCAATTGCACTACTGGGTATTTACCCCGAAGATACAGATGTAGTGAAAAGAAGGGCCATCTGTACCGCAATGTTCATAGCGGCAGTGGCCACAATCACCAAACTGTGGAAAGAGCCGAGATGCCCTTCAACAGACAAATGGATAAAGAAGATGTGGTCCATATATAAAATATTATGCAGCCATCAGAAAGGATGAATACCCAACTTTTATATCAACATCGATGGGACTGGAGGAGATTATGCTGAGTGAAATCAGTCAAGCAGAGAAAGTTAACTATCATATGATTTCATTTACTTGTGGAGCATAAGGAATAACACAGAGGACATTAGGAGAAGGAAAGGAAAAGTGAAGGGGGGGAAATCGGAAGGGGAGAAAAACCATGAGAGACTGTGGACTCTGAGAAACAAACTGAGGGTTTTGGAGGGGGTGAGGGTTTAGGTGACCTTGGTGGTGGGTATTAAGGAGGGCACATATTTCATGGAGCACTGGGTATGGTGCATAAATAATGAATCTTGGAAACTGAAAATATAAAATTAAAAAGTAATTTTAAACCCTACCATACAGGGGAAGAAATCTACTTTTTTCCCCTGTATGGTAGGGTGACTCAGAAATCACTTATTTAAGTTTCACTGTTGTTTTGCCTATTTTTCAGTTATGGTTCTTTTTCCAAATAGATGCAACACATACTAAACCTAACATAGTGAAAAGTGTAGTAATTGAAACATGGAAAAAATATAATGATAATCTCACTGTTCAATTATGCCTGCCATTAATATTTTATTTCTCATTCTCTTCAACTTTCATTATTAATAGAGAAATACCTACACATAGAAATTAATCTTTTTTCCTCTTCATAAATGTCATAAAATAATGAACACTTTGGAAATGCATATTCAAGGTAGTAAACAGTATGCCAATCTGGCACTACAGTTAATTCAATATCCCCTAAACTGGATGGATTTACATTTGAGGTTGGCAGGAATTTAACAAAAATTTTATTTAATTAATCTTATCATAATGCTTCTGGATTTTTAAGCATACCTTACCGGAACTAGAATTTTTCAAAAATTCAGTTACTATCATTTAATTCCAGATTCATAACTTTTTTCAAGTATGCAAATTGATTTGATTAGTAAACCCCTTCATTTAATATTTTCCAAATGGCATTTTCAATTCAGCTTAACAGATGAGTCCTCACTACTTGCTAAGGAACATGCATATTATTAAGTATAGAACATTGTCCTTTCTTGTATGCTCATTATACTGCAAGAAGGGCAAAATACACACACACACACACACACACACACAAACACCCACAAAGCAGTGAAATAATATGATATTGCTTAGATTTGGTAAAAATAAATAAGTAAAACAGAAACCTCATTGTTCGCTTCATCTGCAGCAGTATACACTACATGTTTCTGAGATCAGAAATGAGAATTGTCTTGTCTAGAGTCAGGGATACTTTCTAAAGAAGAGCCATTGTTCACCTGGTTTCCAGTCCTGTGGCACTGTACTTCAAATTGTATCCCTGTGGGTCAGAATGAGGGACAGAAAACGTAATTCTACAATATGGAGACTGGTTACTTAAGGAGCAAGCTGAAGCTGGATTTAGAGACAAATGAATGAAAATGAAGGAAGGATGCCAGGTGTATAGGGTAAAGAACCCTCTAGATGTACTGTATCACACACTCTGCATCTACTCTTCAGTGTAGGTGGTCAACAGTATTTGTTGAATGAGCTAATGAGTCAGGGGAGGGTATGTGCTATGGTTAGTGCTGTGAAGTGTGTAAACCTGGCGATTCACAGACATGTACCCCTGGGGATAAAAATATGTTTATAAACAATAAAAATTATAAAAAAAAATTTTTTCTTGATGACTAGGAAGAATAGCCGGCATTATCAATGGGAATTATTTATATTGAGCTGATGAAGTTTTACTCTAAAATACATGTGCCTATGGAATATGAGCATTTTCAACTCCTAGTAACATAAGTAAGTAAAAATTTCAAATTCAAAGGTTATTTATCTGCAGGCTGTAGAATGTTGACTTTTCAATTAAAAAGGTGATTTACTTATTTATTGTTAAAGATTTTATTTATTTGAGAGAGAGAGAGAGAGCTTGAGAGAGCGATCATGAACAGGGAGTAGGGGTCGAGGGCCAATGCGGGTCTAGATCCCAGGACACTGGGATCATGACTTGAGCTGAAGGCAGACACTTAACAGACTGAGCTACCCAGGTGCCCCGAGAGGTGATTTAAATGATGTTTAATTCTATGTAAATTTATGTAAAATTATGTTTAATTTTAAGTAAATAGTATTTAAATGACATGGCTTTTTCCTAATGAAGTTACTGTGCAGGGAGGAAGGTGGGGATAAAATCAGACATGGAACCCAATCAAGGAGGTATACTTTCTAACTTATGCTCTCCTGAGCAAACTTTCCCAGCTCTAATTCCCTTTATCAGAGTAGACTTAGAGGATTTAATGAATTCCTAGTTTTATTGGAAATAGTTTTTCATAATCTCTAAATAAATTAATCCCCATCAGTATTGCTATGACATGCTATTTCTGCTATGGTTACTTTTTTTTTTAAACCATAAGAAGAAACTAAAAATATAGAATCATTAGTTTAAATTCATTTAGTTAAGGAAAACTGCATGAAGAATTTTTTTTAACAGTCTTCTTCCTTGAAGCAGATTCTTAACATACAGTCATATCTAAAAGTTTTCCATATTATATCACATGGCAATTCCAAGACCGCTATAATAATCAAGAGACTGATAGAGAGGTGTCTCATTAAAAAAGTAAAGGGGGCACCTGGGTGGCTCAGTGGGTTAAAACCTCTGCCTTCGGCTCAGGTCAAGATCTCAGTGTCCTGGGATAGAGCCCCGAATCGGGCTCTCTGCTCAGCGGGGAGCCTGCTTCCCCCTCTCTCTGCCTACCTCTCTGCCTACTTGTTATCTCTTTCTAAAAAAAAAAAAAAGTAAAGAAAAATTCTAGATTGAAAATAATGTTTGACAGTAAGTAACAGTTAATAAATGACATTAGAATTCTGCTACCTCTATAAGTTTGGGCACATCACTTCCTTTCTCTGAACCTGTTTCCTGATCAATAAAGCAAAGATAGAAATAGAAGTGATCTATAAAATCTCTTCTCTTTTTTTTTTAAGATTTTATTTATTTATTTGGCAGCCAGAGATCACAAGCAGACAGAGAGGCAGGGAGAGAGAGAGGGGGAAGCAGGCTCCCTGCCGGGCAGAGAGCTTGATGTGGGGGTGGATCCCAGGACCCTGGGGTCACGACCTGAGCTGAAGGCAGAGGCTTTAACCCACGGAGCCACCCAGACACCCCTAAAATCTCTTCTATCTTTCATGTTTAATTACTCTAACAGTCTAGTTAAACCAAATAATATACCTGACTTTGGAGGGAAAAAATCCCGTAACACTACTTACAGTTTCTGTTCTCCACCCCCCGCCCCCCCGCTGCCTTTCCCATATTGCAGTCTTTGGATCAGAAATAACTACTCAAGCAGCACATTGATTACACCTCTATAATAGCATGTATGGCCTCCTGTCTTATTTGACAAATTGTTTCCATGCCGGCCAATACTTATTGATGCTTAAGGCACTTGTGAACTTCACAGATACAAGGATCATCATATAGAGAGAGCAATACTGTGAGGCACTACCCAGCTCCCAAAGGTCAGGGTATCACCACACATGCCTGGATTGTCAAGTTGTTATTTCCCATAGACTGTAAGTTGCATGAGGACCAAGATCCCGTTTTACTCCTCCTGTGATAACACAAAGCCTAGTTCAATGTTTTGTACATACTGAATGAATAAATGAAGGATAAACTAAATGTGTTATCCTTTATTGAGCAATTAATTCCTAGTTAAGCTTAATGAGGAAAACAAATTCATATAATGTCTCCTTGAAAACAGATTTTAGGAAACTGGATCCTCCGCCAGTGAACAGAGGCAGATAAACACAGGTGGGAGAGAAGAGGGGAAAAAAAAAAAAAAAAGCCATGGGGGGGAAGCCATGAAATCTGAAACTACAATGCTTATTTATTTTTTTCAGGATTTTTTTTTTTTTTGTCTTTCTCATTTCTGTTTCAGGTGTTTTGAGCTAATGACTGAAACTAGCTAAAACTCTTATAGTTTCTTTTGGGTCTTTTTAAAATGTAACTAAAAAAATCCTCTTGTCCTCTTGTTATTGGGAAAATATTTTGAAAGCAAGAATATTCTCTAAGCTAAAATATAACTTGGAAAACTGAAATTTTAAAAGATTTCAGGAACTGATGCCCAAATCAATGATAAATTATTCAGTTTAAAATTGATGCAGACTGCTTAATTCTTAAATAATTGTCTAAATATGGAATTATAATATTGTAAGTATTTAGACAGATATCCTTGGTTGTTGCTTTTATTAGAGTTCTGTTTGTTTGTAGCTTACCGAAATAAATCTAAGTATGTAGTTATATTTATCCATTAAAAATTTATTGTAGTAATAGCATTCACTCAACATATCTGTATATACTCCCATTATGTGTAAGACAGTGTTCTGGGTGCTGGTTATTATCACTAAAACAGCAGCCAAATTTTCTCCCCACAAAGCACTTTCATCCTAGCAGGAAGAGATCACATAAACAAAATAAAAATTCTATACTTGGTTAGAAGGTATTAAGAGAAAGGTATTAAAGAGGGAAAAAAGGCAAAAAAAAGGGGTATAAATATATATAGGAAGGATAGATAGGTAGGTGACATTTTAAGTGGTGTGACCATAGAAGACCTCACTGAGCAGATGATACCTGAGCAACATCTTGAAGTAAGTGAGGGAGAAAGTCCTGTGGTAGTCTGAGGAAGTGTTCCAGACAGAAGGAACAGCAGGGCAAAAGCGTAACACACAATGCCCCATGTGTTAAAGATACTAAGGTGGCTTGTGAAAAATGAGAAACTTTAAAAAAACAATTTTAAGGATTATTGACAAGTAAAGAAAAAAAATCTCTCTTAAAATTCTCACACATGGCCCAAATACAAAAGCAGTAAGTCATGTGTCTACTCCCAAATTTTATATCAGAATACTGCAGGAACAGAGAATAGGTACTGTCTAATCATAACCACTAAGGAAGAACCAAAGCTGGGATTATACTCACAGAATACATGTTCAAGACAAAGGTTTATAACTGAGATCAAGGATCAGGAAGTTTTTTGCTTCAACTTTCTTCTCCCTCTATCTATACGGCATAAAATAATGTGTCTCTGTATTAACCTATACAGAACCCAGCCACAGAAAATACGTGTGCTTCTGTATTTTTTTTCCTGACATTGTTCCAAAGATAGTGTCCCTGCTTGAAAAATAAAGCAGACCATTATGATGCAAAAATCCCATTAGTCTGAGTTGCTGAGATAACTTAGCCAGGTCACTGCTTTCACTGTTTCTCTGCCCATTGCACAACGAAGCTATGCTAGGTCTGTGTTTCTTCTCTCTGCCTCTTCTTGTTGCAACAATCCTATACACAATAAATCATTTATGTGGAATCCAGATAGTCAAACATACCCAAAGAGATTACCGGATCACCCTGCTCTGGTAAGACCAAAGTTGCAGCCCCCTCAGAAGCTCTCACTGGACCTCACTTTCATGTTACCTGAACACTGTACCCTCCTCGCTTTTGCTTTAGTCTCTTTCAGGTCAGCTCTCTCAGCCAAACATCTAAACCTATTCCCTGAAAATTCATTCTGAATGAAATGATGAAGAAGAGCTTTAGGTGGCTGACTTTCTCACCTGGCCTGTTATTTTCTGTCACCTGGACATTCTCTAAAACAAGCCAGGTTCCTGGATAAAAGGAACAAAAAGTATTAGCCCAACCCACTTTTCTTTCTTATGCTTTGTATCAGAGACAGTTAAACAAAGGAGCAGAGGATGCCAGTATCTGTTAAGAAAGACATAGGGAAGATATTTATCTGTAGATAGATATTTGGGCTTACAGTATGATACAATGGCATAAAAAATATTTAAAACTGAACTTTGGAAAAACTTAGGTTGACAGAAAATTTCCAAGGTATAAGAATAAGACATAAGATATAAGCATGCTATAATGTGGTATGTCTTTATAAATATATGTACTCATGCATCTGCATACAAATATGTATTTGTATAGGAATGTATAGATATAGAGGCAAATATATGTGCATAAAAGAAATAAAACATTATCATTAGTAGTAAAATTATAGGTAAATTTTGGGGATATTTTTATATTATTCTGTATTTCCCAAATGTATATAGTTCATCTGTAGAGCTAGTTTTATTTCTTTATTTCCTTAGAGATTCACACAAAAAACAAACATTTAAACAAGTAAGAAAAACCTGTTGGAACTAGTAAGTAAATCAATAAAATTGTAGGATACAAAGTTAACACACAAAAATCACTTGTATTTCTGTATACTAACAACAACCAATATGAAAAGAAAACTAAGTAAACAATTAATTTACATTGATGAGCATCAAAAAGAGTAAAATACTCAGGAATAAATTAACCAAGGAGGTGAAAGACTTGAGCATGGAAAACTACAAAATATTGATGAAAGAAATAAAAACAACAACAAATAAATAGGAGGATATCCTTTGTTCATGGATTGGAAGAATTAATATATTTTTTTAAATCTCGATATTCTCCAAAGTGACTTGTAGATTCAGTTCACTCTTTATCAAAATCCCAGTTTTTTTTACAGAAATAGAAAAAATTTTAAATTTCATATAGAACTATGAAAGACCTTGAATTGTTAAAGCAATTTTGAACAAGAACAGGGTCAGAGGCATCACACTTCCTGGTTTCAAAATATATTACAAAGCTACAGTCATTAAACAGTATGGTTTTAGCATAAAAATAAACATATAGACTAATGGAAGAGAATCAAAAGTCCAGAAATAAAACACATTCATATACAGTCAGCTGATCTTTGACAGATTTCAAGAACACACAGTGGAGAAAAGACAGTCTCTTCAATATGGTATTGGGAAAACAGGCTACCCATATGCAAAAGATTGAAATTGGATCCTTACTTCATAGTCTATACAAATATGAACTCAAAATGTGTTAAAGGCTTGGGGCGCCTGGGTGGCTCAGTGGGTTAAAGCCTCTGCCTTCAGCTCAGGTCATGATCTCAGGGTCCTGGGATAGAGCCCCGCATTGAGCTCTCTGCCCAGCAGGGAGCCTACTTCCCTTCCTCTCTCTCTCTGCCTGCCTCTCTGCCTACTTGTGATCTCTGTCAAAGAAATAAAATCTTTAAAAAAATGTGTTAAAGACTTAAGCATAAAATCTGAAAGAATAAAACTCTTAGAAGAAAACTTAGGGAAAAACTACTTGACATTGGACTGGGTAATGATTTCTTGCATATGACATCAAAAACACAGGCAAAAAAAGTAAAAATAGACAAGTGGGATTATGTCAAACTAAAAAGCTTCTGTGAAGCAAAGAAAGCAACAAAATGAAAAGGGAACCTACAGAATGGGGGAAAATATTTGCAAACAATTTATCTCAAAAGGAATTAATATACAAAATATATAGAGGACTCCTCAATACCATAGCAAAAAACAAATAAACCAATTAAAAAATGAGAAAAGGACCTAAAGAGACATCTATCTAAAAATGACATATAAATGGCCAGTAGATACAACGTGACTAGTCATCATGGAAATACAAATTAAAACCACAATGAGATATCATTTCACACTTATTAGGATATTTTCGGAAAAACAAAATGAAACGAAAACAAAGGATAGTAACTGTTGGTAAGGATTTGAAGAGAAAAGAATCCTCATACACTCTTGGTAGGAATGTAAATTGTAGAGCCATTATGGAAAATAATATGGAAGTGCCTCAAAAAGTTAAAAATAGAGTTAACTTTTGATCCCAACAATCTCAACTCTGGATACATATCTAAAGGAATTAATATCTTGAAGAGATATCTGCATCCCTGTTCACTGCAGCATAATTCACAATAGCAAAATACATAAACAATCTAAATGTCCATCAGTGGATGAGTGGGTAAGAAAAATGTGATATATATATATAGATAGATAGATAGATATCTATCTATATATATATATCATACATACATACAACGGAATATTAGTAAGCCTTAAAAGAAAAGGAAATCAGACTACATGTGACAACATGGATGGATCTGGAGGATATAATGCTAAGTGAAATAAGCCAGACAAAGAAAGACAAATGCTGCATGATCTCACTTTTATATGGAATCTAAATAGTCAAGCACAAAGAAGCAGAGAATAGAATTCAGATCTAAGAGGATAGATCCTATGTTAAGTATTCCAAACACAAAAGGAAAAATAGGGGAGTGGCAAGAGGAAACTTTTGGAAGAGATGGATAAGCTTATGGCACTGAGAGTGATAATGCTTTCACAGGTGTGTATTTATGTTCATACATATCAACTTGTAGAAATTAAATATTTACAGTTTGGGGATATTAATCATATCTCAATAGAGCAGTTAAGATTGTAGTGTTTACAATTTAAATTTTACAATCAGGGAAAATAATCTTTTCAGATGATATATTGTATTATCTGCATTATTGTTTTGCTTCTGTCCTTAACAGAGAACAAAATGTGTGTGTTAAACAGGAACATCTCTTAAAGGCATAAATTCCTTATGGGGGAGAAGAAAATCTTACCATCAGATAGTTTCTCTTCAGCCTCTATGGCACCAGGTACAGAGATCCGTAAGTTGCTAAGGTCAAGGAGCATGTGACCGCTACTGTGTGTGGACCTGTCCCCAAGGGGATAATTCAGAGGACACAGCCTGGTGAATATGGCACACAAATGTCCTATTTTTCTTAGACTGCTGCAACACTTAAATGTATTTGGCAGCGTAAGCACACAGTTTCTTTCTGAAGGAGGTTTTCTGCTGAAGGTTATGCTGTACATTCCATTAAAACATAAATCTGTTGGCTGTTTGTTAAGCCTCTTGTACAATGAAATCAAAGCAATCATCAATGGATATGGTTCACTGGAAAAATGTAAACTGGCTTCTCCACCCCAAGAGAAATGGATTAAGTTATGCAGGAGGTTTTGCACATATTCTCTACACACATCATCTCTCTTTGTAAGGGAAAGCTTTCCTGCAATACTTATTGCACCTGCCAACTCCCTCTTTTCTCCTGAAAACACAAATCCCCATTCTACATCAAAGAATGATTAAGGCCTCTCAGTGCCCAGAATGTGTTTGTAATAATTGATATTTCATCCCTGGTGCCAGGCTACATGAATAGAGTGCTTTATGTTGAAGGATCAGGAATGTGCTTTTATCTCTTTAGTACTGTAGAGAAGGAAAACCTCCCTTCTCTTCTAGGTTCTTTGGCTGGCCTCATGATTAAATTCACATAAGACAGATAACAGGAGAAAAGCAAATTTAATTTTGTTTGTACACAAGTCCCATAAGACACGAGAGGCTCACTGACAGGTAATTGAGGTTTATATGCCATCCTGAGCTACAGAGAAGAGGATAGGGGTCTAAGACTTCAAAGGGGAGGAAGGCAATTCATAAATAAATAAATGTTTAGCATGTCTTGCAGAGAGGCCTTTCTTATGTTAAAAAAAAGTTATCTTTGGTAATAGCTCTCTTCAGGATATAAGCTCTTTACCTAAAATTCTTTCAGGAAGTTTAGGGAGAGGTAAAAGCTCTTGAGTCTGTTGGGCTCTGATCATTCTCAGTTTGAAATAATCCGCATGCAAATGTGGTACATTCTGGGGTGGGTCTGCCCTGAACCCTATCGGTATCCTGCCTAGATTAAGTATGCCCACAATCTATGTGGGGACAATGCAACCCAAGCACATAAGACAGGCAGCTCACAGAGCGGGGAGGACCAGAATCTTACGTAATGTATCAGAGATATAAAATTTTCTTTGGAGGAGAAAAATATGATCTAGATAATACCTGGGGGAACAAAAACACCTCAGTTGTTATAAGTCTGATCTTTATTAATAGGGATATCATGGCATGAAATTAAGACTCCAAAGTTTATTATACTTCTAAACCTCCTTGTTTAAATCAAGTATTGTAATTTATTGTTATAAATTGCTTCTGCTCTTCATTCAAGCTATCTCCACTGCTATATTTTACATCAATGTTTAATTATAAAAACAGATAGCTCTTACTTTAAGTGATTTTACCATGATTATCTACCATAGTGACAAAAGAGAATAAAAGAGAGTGGGGAAGGAAAAATGACCTTAAAAATAATTTGATAGTTGGTATATGAAGAATCAAATATCTTTCCAATACTAGGTATTTAGGAAAAAAAAACTTTTATCATCATATGAATCTCATCTATCACTTTATGAATATAGCTCTATTATTTAAATAATTCTTATCCATTTATTTAAACTTCTCTTGGATATTCATGACTGTGAAATATGAATTATAAGCATTGAGAATGAAAACTGATATCTGTCTCTGGGTAATTCTAAAAAATGCCTAGTTGGTGATTGTGTATTGTGTTATTACTAACACAGTTAGTTGGTTAGTGTGTATTACTAATTAATTGGTTAATAAATTATTAGCATTTTTCTGTTCCCTAAATGGTTCCACCTCACCTATCTATCCCATCCCCACACCTTCACAATGTGGTATTTTTGCCAAATCAAGGAAAGGACACCCTAAGCCTGACCCTAAAATGTCATCAACTGAAAGACAAAGTACCTATTTTGCATCCTTTGAAGATATCTCCAATTGTCATTCCTGGAGAGTCTGAAAGTACTGTTGGCAAAAGAAATGTTTAAAAAAAAAAAAGAGCAACCACAAAATTGACTTATTAGGTGTTTGTTATGTTCATTTCTCCCTTAATGGAACATGAACATATTTTTATCTGAGCACTACTGAGACTCTTACAGGCTTCCCAATCTCAAGGGCTCAACTCTGTACCAGGGCCAAAGTCTTCAATGGAGCTTCTCAGAAGTAAAACCATTTGGGTGTATGGACTACTTAACTTAAACACAGCTGAACACCAACAATAAAATATCTGAAAAAGAAATGTTTGCATGTATAGACAATTAATATTTGACAGGGGAGCCAAGGATACTTTTTTTTTTAATTTATTTCTTTTCAGCGTAACAGAGTTCATAGTTTTACACCACACCCAGTGCTCCATGCAATGCGTGCCCTCCACAATACCCACCACCTGGCTCCCCCAACCTCCCACCCCCTGCCCCTTCAAAACCCTCAGGTTGTTTTTCAGAGTCCATAGTCTCTCATGGTTCATCTCCCCCCCAATTTCC
>PISX010034301.1:0-14132 GCA_004024625.1 Mellivora capensis
GCTTTCGATTCACTTCTCCGCCAGTCCTACCTTTCAGAAAGTGGTCGATTTCCTGTTTCCAGAATTGCTGTTCTTCCTCTCTTCGATCTCCCGTTGGATTTGTAGGTGTTCGCAGTGGTTTGATAAGCTATCTAGCTGATCTCCTGCTGCCTGATGTCGTCTCAGCTGCTACTTCTCCGCCATCTTGCTCCTCCCCCCGGGGAATTGACTATTAATTGACACTGGAACTAATTAAATTTTTGTCATAGAGGTAGAGGCTCTGCTTAGAACAGTTTGAGACTGTGTCCTTTTTGGTTGCCCAGTAATCTGCCATTGTATTGCAAGGGGGGGGGGAATGTTACAAATAAGAGAATGGTTTATAATACAACCACAGGAAAGGCTGAAAAAATGTTCAGCCAGTTGAAGACTAGACTAGAACTTGTTATCTATTCTGATATTAAATATATTGAATTTTTCTCTTGCCTTGTTTGGATTTGACAGGAATTGCTCTCATTCAAGACAAAGCTGTCAGCATTCTCCAGTCGGATAGAGAGAATAGAGTTCTATGTTTCAAGGAATAGCTGGAGACTTCTAGAAATACTTTTTCTAATAATCTCTCATGTCTCTTCCTTTTCTGTCTCAGAAGACACAAAGGAAGTAACTCCTCTAAGAACTTTCTCTTGGTAATATCATGCAGCAGCTAGAGACTATAATGAAGTTGTCAAAACTGTGTACTAAGAAATCAAGCAGTTTGATTTGTTTTCAGAAATGCCAAAAATCTCAAAAAGTATTTTGCATCTGGATAGTTCTCTTGTATATTGTAAAAGATTATTTATTACCAGAACATCAAGATTGGCAAAGAAGGAGAGAGATGAGTATGTGTGCATGGAGAGCAGAAACAAGTGATTACCTTTGATTGTCATGTAGTCCCTTTTGTTCTAATCTCCTTTAGCATGTAATGGCCATGATGACTCTAACAATAATAATTAGGGTTTTAACTGTGCAGACATTAACTTATTAAATTACATGGAGCCAATTAATAGTCTCAATACATTTTCATTTTTTAATTCTCTTTGCACTATTTTAAATATGTTGTTATGCTTAATGTTTGGCTGCTTTATGTTTCCTTTGCAATAGGCTACTTTTCTGTAAATGTGCCTTGCCTATACTTTATGATAATGACAATTTGGGAAATTTCCCTAGAATTACAGTGTTTCAAAGCACATTTTTAGAAATCTGTCCTATGCCACCAAATATTTAAATATTACTATATTCTATTAATATTTAACTGGATAATTTTATATTAAATGATACAGAAGAGTTCATCAATATCATGTTTTACTATATCCCATTGGGTATAACTCTTCCAATTGCCCTGTCAGTACTATTTATAAAATGTGACTATACAAGCAAAGCCTGTCTCATTCTACAAAGTCAAGGAAATGGGGTAATCTGTTGTCACTTCTGTTTATAGAACTAATTACTGTTTGAACTTGTATTTGTTCCAAAATTTTGCTCTATGAATGATGCTGAAGATGAGTTGGTCTGCTGTTTCTCAAGTGGCCACAAAGTGATACTTGTAGAAATGCCAGTAGTGTGACATCAGAGGAGTGAACACAGGATGTGACCTCTGCAGCTGACAAGTGAAAAGGCCTATAGTTTGGGGCAGTCAGAAGACGTAGCTAAACTTACACACCCAGAGTGGATCCAGTGTAGTAGGTAACATGTTCAAGTACAGGCTGCAGGTTACATCCTTCATGGCCCAATACCAACCATCCAGAGTTTGTGAAAACACCTCTTCTCTGGAGTAAAGTGTGGACACATAGCTTGCCAGGAAAGATTTGATCATGGATTCTTCATGGATTGCATACATGGAAGATACTACTACCTGAAACTCTAAATTCAGTTTGGGTTCCTTGCTTAAGACATGAACTCATTTTAGAATACATTTTTGAAGCAGACCAAACCAAACACAGCTGGTCTAAGTAAAAGTGGTACATGGAAGTATTAGGATAGATTAAACCACTTTCAAAGATCCATTCCTGTCACCTGATGACAGTGCTTGGTTATTTTTCCGACATGGCCATGGTGCATCAGTGATCCAAAGTTCATTTACCTATTTTAGCAGAAGCAATGTGTAAGATTTCAGACACAAACATATTGGGGGGTGATCATAAAGACATTGGCAAGTTTTTCTTTATTTTACTCAAGTCTATTCTATGTTAAAAAAATGTTTTTGGAGCATACTAGCTACATGAAAGCCCTTTAGAGGCCAGAGAATAATTGTAAAGTATGGATAGCATGTCATTTTCCTATTGTGGTATAATAACAGTAAATATATTTGCTACAAATCTTTATGATCATAGGCTAATCTATTTGATTCCTTTTCAAGCTTGTCCACCTTCTTTCTCTTATATATGTGCGCGTGTATACACACACACACACTCTCTCTCTCTTTCTCTCTCTCTCTCATTGTGCGGCTGGGAAGTCTGTAACTAAACATAAGTCCAAACATTTGATCCTCCAGAGAGGAAGTCATTATGAGGAATGAGACATAATTTGAGGTGTTTTGATTAACAGAGGAAATAAAGAGAGATCAAAGCTTTTGTCCTTGGGTGAGTGATTTAAGTCCAGACAAGCAGGAGTCAAAAGGAGATGAGGGCAGACATTTCTTAAGATACTGTTATAAACACCTTAGCAAATCTCTTTTCACACTCTCCCACGCCTGTCACAATCAAGCAGCTGCTGTGATTCATCGAATCACTCTTGTATATAGGCACTTTCTTGTCCTTATTTTGGAAAAGAAATGCCACTCAGATAAAGAGAAGATAGGACAAATGTATATTTCTTGCTCACTGTTTTCAGAATAAGACTAATTACCAAACTGATCTTTAAATGTCTTATTTTTAAATGTGTTTCTTCTTGGAGACCTTAGTCAAATGACCAACCAATATGGATTTTCTAGTACAGAAAATAACACACCAATTCTGAGCACTGATGAAAATGACCACTGGACCACTTCAATTGTATCACCTTTCTTTGGCTTTAGCTCCCCAGGTGATATCATATCTCAAACAAGGCAACTCCGTTCAACTTGCCGCTTGGAATGTCAGGGCTGTGGGGCCTTTCCCATAGATATAAATCTGAATGAACAGAGTTTCATTTCACCCTTTCACTATGAATATTTTGTTCTTATTATAATTATATTTTCTGTATGCGGAGCATTTCAGAGTTTTCAAAAGGCCTCATATTTTTTACATTTAGCTTTGAAAGCAATTTGGCAAAGCAGGCAGGAGAAACATGATTATCCTTAAATCCAAACTCCAGATGAGGAAGAAAAGCTCAGAATAGCCATGTAACTCACCTAAGATCACCTTCAGAAGGAAGACAGGTCTTTCTCCTAATCTTAGGACTTTAGCCTAAACCCTGGGTAGGCATTAATGGATATGGACACAATCAATACATTAAGGGTGTTTTGCTCCCCTTTCTTATTCTCTTAGTTTCTGAGGATCAGATAGGATTGAAGAGTGTTTCCATCTGAAGACTTTCACTCAAAACTGGAGACCGATTGCAACTCTACACCTATATGGTGGGAGGATTGGGGAACAAGAAGGGATCATTCAATTATAAGAATACATAGGGGTCACAAAAATATTTAATTTTTTTAAAGATTTTATTCATTTATTAACAGACAGAGATCACAAGTAGGCAGAGAGGCAGGCAGAGAGAGAGAGGAGGAAGCAGGCTCCCCGCTGAGCAGAGAGCCCGATGTGGGGCTCAATCCCAGGACTCTGGGATCATGACCTGAGCCAAAGGCAGAAGCTTTAACCCACTGAGCCACCCAGGTGCCTCTAATTTTTTTTTTTTAATCAGCCACCTTGTTACCTTTATTTGTCAGTGGTGGGCATCCGGTATCCATTGCTTCGTTTTAAAGTGTTGAACCTCCTGAAGCTTATTCTTGTAATCCAGGTGTCAGCTGAGCTCGGCCTGATGTTTGGCCATGCGGTCTTTCATGGGGTGTCTGGTGGGGCTCCCTAGTTCTTGTGAATGCCTACCTCTCATATCCTGAGGCTCTGAGCCCCTGTTTCTTTTGTTCTCTTAGGGCTTTTTACATTCCCACCAGCAATGTATGCAAATTCCAGTTTCTCTACATCCTCACCAACACTTGATTTTCTGCCTTTTTGATTATAGCCATCCAGTGGATGGGAACTGGCGTCTCATTGTGGTATTTATTTGCATTTTCCTGATGGCTAACATCATACCACTTTAATATTTAAAATTTTAATAACAGTAAAGTTTGCAAGTGAATTAGGGGAATAAGCAATATTGTAAAATATTGGATAAAGGACTATTTTTCTCTTTTCTCTACATAGCTTTAATGTTATTAACTAATTAAGATAATGCCTAGCTTATAAAACTAACTCTCTTATGGTGCTTGACTAATGGATTTTTGCAATTCATCATGCTAGAACTAAGAAAAAAGACCCCCCTTATTATGCACCATGTTGCCTCAGAACAGTTATTTTTCATATCCCTTATCTTACAACCTTATCCCATTCAGCTACATTTATACAAATAATTTTAAATGCCTCCTACTGCAGAATTTAATTTTGATTGATGGAGACTCAGTCTCAAACGTACAAAGAGTGTGCTGCGGAGGGAACCAAAAAATGAGTCAGTTGTTTAAGAACACGCATATTCTATTTCACCTTTTAACTTTAACTGGAGATAATAAATGAACACGAACAAAATAGTCCATATGCCAGACTTTTGTTTTTGAATTTGGTACATTCAGTAAGATTCTTTTTCAATTAATAATAAACAGTAAACTCTGAATCCACAAATAACTGATATATATAACTTGTAAGTTGATTGAAATTAATCACTTTCTGCGCAGACATCTATGCCAAACCCTATTAAAAGTTTCATCAGTTTAGGAATTTCTTATCTAAAGGGTCTATTTGCCCTCTCTCTCCCCATAATTGTCTTCAATAGAGTGAACTTGATTAATGGGCTGTTTCATTTTTCAGGATAAAGCTAACATTTTCCTTTTCCCAGCAATGCTAGCAAATTACTTGATTAATATCAAAAAGCTCTCATTCACACATAACCTTTGAATAAACAAGTTGTGATACTGTTGGCAGCACGCTAAGAGGGATTCCTGTAAGTAGGCTATAAAGGAAATTGCCTTTGTAATTCAATGTATAAAGAGGGAGCCTGTTTTTTGCTTGTTGCAAATCTTCCCTCCCCCACCACCAAGTAGAGAATGTATAATGATACTGAGCTAGAGCAGAATGCAGAATATCCTTTTTCAATGCTGGGGTTCCATTTGCATTTCTCCCACCACTGGAAGCCCAGGAAGAAAACTGTGAAACATTTATGGGACTTGAATGGAATTTCTAATTCATAATTTTGGGGGGTTCTCCAGCTTTCCCCTGCAATGTGGCAACAGAGAGTCATCAATCCCATATTAATTGAAAGCTATCCCTCCCAAAGACTTCTGATATTAATTACATAAAAACCTGTGCCTGGATACCAGCTGCTCTAACGGAGCAGAGAAAAGCTCTTTATGAATAAGAAAAAAATTCTAGGTTGAAGTGGAAAGAAGAGAAAGGAATTAAAATATTACAGACGGATCATATACCAAATACTTCTTTTTAAGTCCTATGCATGTAGAAAATAAAACTTACCATTAGTTGCAACATTGTTAGTTGCCTATCCAGTAGTCATTTCTTTGTTAGAGACAACTGTTAGAAAACCAATTTTGTCATAGCTTTTTGCCCAGATCTAGTTGATGGGTTATCATTGGTCCCAGCCAGGGATCAGCAAACTATGGACTCATGGGCCAAATCAGGCCTGCCATCTGTTTTTATATGGCCTGGGAACTAAGATTAGTTTGTACATTTTTGAGTGGTTGAAAAAAATCAAAAGAAGAATAGTGTTTCATAATATGTGAGAGTTATATCAAATTTCAATGTCCATAAATAAAGTGTTATTGGAATAGAGCAACACTCAATCATTTATGGATTATCTATGGCGACTTTCATGCTAGAATAGCAGAATTGAGTGATTACAACAGAGACTGTATGGCCTGCAAAGTCTAAAATATTTACTATCTGGCCTGTTAAAGAAAAAGTTTGCCGACCCCTGGTCTAAGCCAATTGTGATAGTCCTGTCTCTTGCTTTTCCAGGCCCCAATCCAGCTGGCAGTGCCCATGTGACAATGAAATGCAAGCAGAGGTCTGCTGGGGGAAATTCTGGAAAGGCTTTGCTTTCTTCATAAAAGGCTGGCATCTTAACACCCCTCGGGTCTTGAAAATAAAAGTGAAATCTGGATAAGAGAGCAACCATCTTGCAACCATGGGCTAATGAATATAAGAGTAAAAGCCAGAAAAAAGAAAGAACCCTGAGTTCCTGATAAAATATTTAATCAGCTGAACCAAGGCCAATACCTGCTTTAAGCCAAACTTCCCATTATGTGAGAAAAATTGCCCTTGTCTGTAAGGCAGCCTTCATTGGGCATACCATCACCTGCAGGCCACCACCCTCCTCGCTGACATGCCCCTCTCTTTCTGTCCTTTAGGCACAGAACCTATTACTCTCAATTGCATCAGAAGACCTGTGGAGTCCAGAGGTCACTTCCTGATATTTTTGAAAAATGCAGTAAGCAGAAAGCCACCTAATCTCTCCACAGGTAAAGACACATTTGAGTTTGCTCATCCTAACAAACTAGTTTCCTCAGTGGCATTATCTTGATACCTGGGAAAATGGTTGCGAGAACAGTCTATTTTCCTTTGTCATTACAAACAGTTCATAGCAGAAGGTCATCTACATGGATGTTGGCAGTGGCACACTACTCCCTGTCCCCACCTCCCCTCCACCCGAGTGACACATTCTACCTTCTGTTTTCCGATAGTGTTTACGTTCAAATGCTGTTCCATTCATTACCTAATGTATATTACTTCAGTTTACATACTCAGCTCTGGATGCCTTAAGGACAAGACCATGTCTCATTGATCTCTTTATTCTAGCATCTAGCCCAGTGTCTCATACATTATAGGGGATGAAGGAATGAATGGGAGGACGGTAGGCAGTAGGCAGTAGTTTGATAAACAAATACAATGAGGAACACAACAAATATATTCTTTAAGTTATCAGATGTTTACCTAGTGCCTATTCTATGACCTTTTCTGGGTGATGGGGATAGAGTGATGAGTAAAACCAGTATCAACATAAAAGCTAGCATTTATTGAGTACTTACTAAATGCTAGATACTACTCTAAGACCTTTACAGGTATTGACTTATTTAACCCTAACAGTAATCCTGTTTTCATTCCCATTTCATAAATGAAAAACCTGAGACACAGAGATTTTAAGTACCTTGCTCCAAATCACACTGTGATTTGGACTTAGTGGACTTAATGTGATAGACTTAGGACTGGAATTCATATCCAGTAGGTCTAGTTCCAGGATACTACTTATTTTCTTACACCATATTTTCAAGCTGCTTCTCTGATACACTAGGTTTGGAGAATACAGTATGAAGAAAGCCACTGCCATCCGTTATGGGATTCTAAACCATAATAACATAAGATATAGTTTATACAGTGGGAGATCTAGATCTAGCATGCTAGGTTTTAAATCCTGGCTATAGTATGTACTATATAACTTTGACTACATTAATTTCTCTGTACCTCAGTTTCCTTTTTAGTAAGTTGGGATCATAATGTTTTCTAACTCAAAGAGTTGTTGTATGGATTGCAAGAATTAATGCTTATAAGAGGACTTAAAACCGTACCTGGAATATTTTAAGTGTAAACAAGGGTTATTATTGCTGTTTTTATGGATCCTTTTGTAATTATTATGTTATAATAACAGTAATAGCCAGCATTTACTATCCGTATACTCAATGGACATGTAATCAGACCATAAATGATCTCACAAATAATTGTATAATGACAAATAGTGACTCTGCATTAAGCAGGTAGATTAGTCAGCTTTCTTTAGAGGAATAGGACCGAAACCCAAACCAATAGGACAGTTTAGATAGATAGAGATAGAGCTATCATAAGGAACTGGCTCACAAAATTATGGATGCTGAGAAGTCCCAATCATCCCAAGATTTGCTGGAGAGCCAGAAGAGCCAATAACATTAGTTGTGGTCTCAGTGAATCTGAAGGCGGAAGATTGTTGCCCCAGCTTGAAGATAGGCAGAGAGCAAATTCTCTTTTATTCAGTCTTCTTGTTCTATTCAGTCCTGCAGTGGGTTGGATGAAGCCTGCTTGCATTGGGAGCGTACTCTATTTTACTCTAACAATTTAAATGTTAATTTCATACAGAACACCCTTACCTTTCGGAATGATATCTCACCAAATGCCTGGGCGCCTGTGGCTCAGTCAAACTGACACCTAAAACTAACCATCACAAGTCCCCCTCTTGTTATCTTGGTACCAATATGCCTCTCCATAAACCATACTTAATCTCCAAATACAAACAATAACAAGATCATAATTCCATTGAACATGACACCACAGTCCACAACCAACCAGAAATGTAGTAATCTCTTACCTAGAAGAGAAGGCAAAACCCTTGAATGATGTTTACTCCTCTCCTTGATAGCCCATAACGTAAGTACTATGATGTAAATTGAAAATACTGAAATACCATGATATAAAGTCAATGCATCTTATGTCATATGAGCATATAAGAAAGCTATATTTGCTTAGTATCGATGTATGTATACATATCACATACACACAGAAACATATTAAACATAATAACAACATAAACATAACATAACAAAAATGAGGAATAAATAGTCATAACAATTACGGTCCTTATTCTGTAACCAGTCACATGGTCATAGCTGGTATTTCTAGCTACCTTTTCCCACTACCCATACTGTATTCCCTTTGCTTTTATCTGGCACCTCAGCCAGCTGGCCTTTTTTGCCTGTGGGGTGACCTAAACCTCCATTCCTGAAGTAGTCCTGCCAGGATTGGGTTGTTACCATTTTCCATTGACCTTTATCACAGGGCATGGTCTTACTAAGGGATATCCTCTATTCCAGACATACTTTCTCACCTCCATTTTGGAGTAGTAGTCCAATTTGCCCTTGGTGGTCAGGGTTAATCACCTGAGCCAGTCTTGTTGATTCTGAGGCATGTGGAGTTTAAAGTGGACGGGCAGCATTTTTAACTTCCAGTTCAGTGGAGTTGTATCTCCTAATAAAAAGCATTATAAAAATTATTGTATCTCCTAATAAAAGCATTCCTTCCCTGGAACTAAAACTCCTAGGCCAGGAGAGCATAAGGTGACAAGAATAGGAAGCAAAAATTTTGCTCATGAGTCACAGGCATATTCACAGAGATATTATCGGTTTTGTTCCAGACCATCACAATAAAGTGAATGTCGCAATACAGTGAGTGTCTCAATAAAATGAAGGTCACAGTAAAGTGAGTCAAATGAATTTCTTGGTTTCTTAGTTCATTTGAAAGTTATTTTTATACTACACTGTAGTCTATTAAGTGTGTAATAGCATTTACATCTAAGAAGGTTCTATGCAATAAAAGGAAATGATACAACAAGAACCGAAGTGGAGAATTATGAAAAAGAAAACATGAATACAAATGAAAAGTCGAGACAAAGTGAAAAGATTGGGAACCAAGTTTTTGTTTAATTCCTCAATATTAAGTGAAAACCGTTAGGAGAAAATATAACAGAAACACTTCTCTTAAAAATTTTCATGGGTAATAAGGTCAAAATGAAGACTGAACTGGATTTTCAGGAGCCCCAACATCCCATCCCAGGTCTGTCAGCCTCTTCCAACCAATTAGGAGTCCTCAGTCTCAGTGTCCTCTCACAGAAAATGATACATCATTGGTATGTGAAAAGAGCCAAGGCTAAGAATCGGCAATATTTAAGTCTTTCCCTGACACTTAACCTTGGAAAATTAAACCTTTCATGTACTCAGTTTTTTAAATCCGTTAAATGGAGATAATGTGGAACTTAAACTATATATGTGATCTCTTCAGCAGAACACTCCATGACATTTAAAAATTTTCTATAATGGGAGTTGTTTAAAAATAAGGTATTGAAGTCATTGATCTTTAAGTTCCCATACGGCTCTAAATTCTGATTCTTTGAATTAACTCATTTATCATGTGAAATGTTAATAGCTGTTACTCTTTTATAAGTTTTGCTAGAAGAATTTATCTCTGAATCACACAACTGATTGCATTCTTGGGCTAACTATTGGGGAACCAAAGTAAAATAAATACAAACCTTCAGCAAAACTGATTGTAAAAGTTTATAAATCCTTATAAAAGAATGGGCTATGGGTGAAAAGCTTTGTCTTGTTTTCAAATGAAACTAAATTTGAGACAAAAACTTGAACTAAAGTATTATAGGGTAAAAGAAAAGCACATAAGAGCTCTGTAGCTCTTTCTCCCATTTTGTGTTTTGAAAAACACAATAATAATTCTAAAAAAGAATGAGAAAGCTACTCTATATCCTAAGAAATCAGGACAAAAGGATAACTTTTCCAGTGAATGCCACTGAAGTTTGTAGGAAGAATAACGGAATACTTTTTCTAGGGCAGATGATGGTTTGCAGTATAGGGTGGAGATTATTGGTTTACAGAGATGGGGTCTGCAATGAATAGATGCTGCCAAAAGGATAGAAGAATTGGGGATGGGATAGAGACAGGTCACTCCATTTACTGAAGACCTACTAAGTGATTGAAACTGTGCCACAAGCTTCCCTCTGTTTTCTCACTTAACTCTTTCATCATTTGGAAAACTTGTTCAGTTCTTTCTAATTAAGCAGGAGGGAACCAAGATTATAAGAATTACAAAGATTGAGTCATTGTCCAGGATTCAACGGCTGGTAGATAAACAGATATGTCATGATTAGAAAAGGAGTTTGTCTGACTGTAAAACTTGCACTGTTTCCCCTCTGCCAGTCTGAGAGGTTGTTTCTCTCGGGAAGCCTGTTGCAAACATACTTCAGTCAGACTTGCTGCCATTCTTCACCACCGCAGCAGTTGCCCTCCTCAGGACCGGGATACAAGGTGGTTAGCTGACCAGGCACGGAGAGGAGTATACATCCGTTCCTTTATCCCCTTGACGGTGGTCTGGAGCTTCCAAAGGTGGGAAGCAGAAGTAGTGAAAACAGTCAAAGCAGGACCCAAGGATGCCCACAGATGGCGTCTTATCCATCTTTTTTCTCAAGTTCTCTGCAGAGCGGGGAGAGACTACTGCCAATAATAATGTTAAAACCTGTTTGCACACAAACAGTTTTTGTATCATTCGTAGAGAACTTTCACGTACGTACATTTTATACACATATGTATTTTGTGCACACACAATCCCATTAATCTTCATGGCCATAATTTGTCTGGTTTTTTTTTTAAAAGATTTTATTTATTTATATGAGAGAGAGAGTGAGAGATAGCATGAGAGCAGAGAAGGTCAGAAGGAGAAGCAGACTCCCCGTGGAGTTGGGAGCCTGATGCGGGACTCAATCCTAGGACTCCGGAACCATGACCTGAGCCAAAGGCAGTTGCTTAACCAACTGAGCCACCCAGGTGCCCCCATAATTTGTGGTTTTGATGAGGATACTAAAATAGAGGGATCTAACATGCTAGCAAGTGCAGATATAAACACAGAGTACTAACTCTCCTAACTTCTTTCTCTTACAATCCCAAAACTCCCTGGAAGACACCTTTCTGTTTTAATAGAATTTGCCAGTTTCACAGGGGAATTACAAAGCTTACTTCCTATTTGAAATTAAGATCCTTTACTTCCTCAGAAGAAAGCTTCTATATACAAAACATAATGGCATAGTAATGAGCTCCCTTGACTAAATCAACCATCTATGCACACCCTCAAATATTACCCTCCCTTGACTTCCTACTGTGTCCACGGTAAAGATCAACAGGAACAGTAAGAGGCTGGGCGAGCATAGAAATTGGAAGTTCAAAAAGGTTGAATTACATATAAGAATAAGCCCTTATGAAATTTTGGTTTCATAAGTGAAATCTTGGTTTAGAAAAACCACCTTTTTTGGAAGAGCCCCAGGGTGGAAAGAAGTGACCCTATTACTTAGATACAGATCTGAAACTACAAGCAATCTCTCCCTTTTTAGTTTCTTGTCTTTCACAATGTGTGATCCTGCTAAAATCATCCTTAGTCAATTGAACATCCATTGAACAAAAACATAGATGGCATTTTGAGTAGGTAGGAGATACTGAGAATTTATTTTAGATGAGGGTTCTCTGTTTCATGCTAATTGTATTTGATCACTGATATCTTGAGAGAAGTGCAAGGTATTCATGGGAGTTGGAACTAACATGTTTCAACAGTTTGATGTAAGAAATAATTTCTATCCACCTAGTATTTGCTAACAACAGATGAGAAACAGTGCTGTGCAAATATAATAGAAAAATCCCTTCTGGGCCTCCTGATGAATCATGTAGCAAAACATGAGATTTAGGTACAATGATTAACTCATTTTTATTTCTTTACTGAAAAATATCAAGAGCTAAAAAAAAAAAAAATGGAAGACCAACCGAGTTCATCACAGATATTCAAAATTATAGATGTGGGGAAAAGAAAACATCTATGGCAACCATTCTGAACTAATACGGAAAATGAAACATTACTTGATCTCAGATTACTTCTTTTAAATCAGCTTGGGAAATGACATAACCATATTTAATTCCTCTGAGAAGAATTGTTCAGTTCCAACCATCTGCTAAATTAAGCAGCAGTGATTATAATGAACATTTACAACAGACCTGATTCAAAAGGGGATAATAACTTTATGTATAAAACAAAGTCCTGGGAGGCAACTGCAATCTAGAAGATGAAGATCAAAATTAGGAGAACAGATTTTTCAGTGTACTGGAACTCTAGGGGTGGTTGAAGGTCAAAGCGCACCTCACATTTCCTTAAATTCTTTATTTCATTTTAGGAAAAACAGCCACCAAGTTCCAGCAAACTACCAGTTTTCCAGATTCTTTCTTTTATAGTGTTTCATTAGACCCCTAGTTTTCTTTTTCTTTTTCCAAGTGGTAATACAGATTTTGTTTCTTCACTCTCTATTTTCCCCTCCTCTGTATAGAGGAAAGACTCTCCACCATAACTTCTGACAAATGTAAGAAGAGCCAATCTGCCAAGTACTGGTAACCCTGAGAGATGTATGATTAATTAGTCTAACAGTCTCTTCTTTGGCCCTTAAATGGATGTTCAATATTTCTGCCATTTTCTGTTTATATATATGTGCAAGTTTATATATATGTGCAAATTTATATATATTGTGCAAAAACACACACTTTCCATGGAACCAGTTGCCTTGGATCAGTATTACTGAAGGAAAATAATAAAGGTAATAATAATAATCATAGGAGAAGAGGAGGAAGAAGAGGAAGGAGGAGGAAGAAGAATAGTAGTTGTTGTTGTTGTATGGCTTTGCCTGCCCTGGAATGTTGCCTGTGTCTATTCTTCAACCCAGAGAATCTATTTTTATAGCACAGGGTCACATTATTAAGTACTGAGAGGGACTCCTCATCAAAAAAGAAAAATAATGTATTCATGTGTAGCCCCAAATTCACAGAAAATAAAATCCCTTAGTTCTTTTTCCTCCAAATGCCAACAAAGCTAATATGGTAGTGGCACTAAGGCATCTGAGAGAGAACTAATTTATGTTTTACATTTTCAAAGACATAGTTCTAATTATGTGGCTGTGCCACTGACAGAATATGAAAGCCAGGTAAAAGACTGACCTCCCTCTCCTTCCTTATGCACACACCCACCAGTGTGAAAGATACTCAGTCTTTGCAGTAGTCTCTCTTATGAAACTCCTTAACTACACTTTATGGTCTATGGAGCAAAGAGGTCTGGAAATTGATTAAAAGCACTAATTACTGTAATTGTATTTAGAGATGTGATTGGCAGGGCCGATCCCAGTGAAAATGCAAATAGTTTCTCCTACTCTAGGAACATGCTCACATATTAATTTGCTAGAATTAAAAATTTTAAGATTACATAATGCAAATAATATTCAGATTAGGAGTCCTAGTGAGTTTAATAAACACAGAGCTCCTAAATGTTCTTCCTTCCTTTTATATCATTAACTGTACTCAGTGGAGT
>PISX010034303.1:0-14109 GCA_004024625.1 Mellivora capensis
CCCTAGCCTTTGGTACTGTCTCTTGTTCTTTTTTTTGTGGTGAGTTTTTCCGCCTTGTCATTTTCTCCAGATAAGATTATATGAAGGAGCAAATAAAATACTAAAAGGGTGGCAAAGACCCTAGGAAAATGCCCTTTAAAGAAAAAATTGAATTAACTGCAAGACTAAAGAGTCATGGGGAGAAAGCCATGAATTCCGCACATTGCTTTCTCCTCCTCTGGAGTTCCCCTGCTCTCCTTGTTAAGTGAACTTGGTTGGATTTCTTTTGATCTTCTGGGGGACAGGCCTGTTGTAGTGATTCTCACGTGTCTTTGCCCAAGGCAGAGCTGCACCGCCCTTACCAGGGGCCGGGCTGAGTAATCCGCTCGGTTTCGCTTTCGGGAGCTTTTGTTCCCTGAGCCCTTTCCGTAGAGTCCGGAGGACGGGAATGAAAATGGCGGCCTCCCAGTCTCCGGCCTGGAAGAGCTGAGATTCGGGGCTCCACTCCTCAGAGAAAAGTCCTGGCTACTCCCATATTCCTCGCCTCTGGCCGCGCTCCGAGCTCACCCAGCCCGCGACCGGTCCAATGTAACCCCGAGCTGAGAGCTCACTCCTCGGCTCTGTCTCTGTAGCCGGCTTCCTGCTCCGATACCTGCGAGCTCTGCGACACTCAGACACCCCCGCTCCTTCTGTGACCCTGCGGGACCTGGGGCCACGCTGACCCCGCGTGGGCTTCACACCAGTTTAGCCTCTGGAGCCATGTCCCTCCGTGGAGCAGACTTTTAAAAGTCCCGATTTAGTGCTCCGCTGCTCCGCCGCTTGCCGGGAGCCTGCCCCTCCCCCGCGGTCTATCCTCCCGTCGCTTTCGATTCACTTCTCCGCCGGTCCTACCTTTCAGAAAGTGGTCGATTTCCTGCTTCCAGAATTGCTGTTCTTCCTCTCTTCGATCTCCCGTTGGATTTGTAGGTGTTCGCAATGGTTTGATAAGCTCTCTAGCTGATCTCCTGCTACCTGATGTCGTCTCAGCTGCTACTTCTCCGCCATCTTGCTCCTCCTCCTCAAGTCTGACTCTTAACCGACTGAGCCACCCTGGCTGTCACATTTTAACTAGTTTCTGTGGTTATTGTTGATTGGCTCAGGATCACATGATACTGTTCACCACCACATTGCCAGGACACAGCACAGCACCCCGCACCTGGAAGACCCTGGGCACATCTTTGTAGAAGGAACAAATGAGTAAGGACTCGCTGAGAGGAATAACTACGTTCAGTTCTGGTTCTACCACTTGTGGACCTGTGTGATCTTGAGCATTTAATCTCTCTGAGCCTGCTTCCCCCTCTGTGTTAACCTTAAAAATAAAACTGCCAGTTATTTTGCCAGCAAAAGATGGGTTTATTTGAGAATAACAGAAAATGCAATCCAGGACAAACAAAACAGTAGCAAAACCCAACACAAGTCCAAAGAGCAGAGCAGAGGCATACTCTTTTAGACAGGAAAGGAGTTGGGAGGGCTGTTATAAACAAAAAGTCCTTTGGAGTAAACTGGGAGTTGGAAGTATAGTGGCTTCTTATTGGTTAAGCTGTGGCTATCTCTCATTGGCTGGGCTGTTGCCAGAGGAGAAGATAAGCCTTCCTTCCTCCTGCTGGGATAGTAAGCTAGTATCCACATGCAAGGTCTGTCTCTTCCTCTTGAATCTGCAATTGACCTCAAGTAGGGCATGAGAGCTCCCCCTGCCAAACCTTTCCATCTTAGTGAGGTTTTCCTGTTTAATTTTCACAGCTGTAAAACAGGGATGATGAAAACTGCTTTGCTTCCAGGGCTATTGAGAGAACCAAATGATAAAGCGTCTAGAGCAACTTGGAACCTGGAAAATGTTATGCAGCTGCCATGTATTATTACTCTTTTAGAACTGGGTTGGTTACTAAAGGATTCAACAGCCCCAGCACCCAAATCTCAAGTATCTTAGCCTTCAAGTTTTCTAGAAAATTCTGAGTGTCCAGGGGCTTGCTGGTGCCTATAACTTGTGGACCCTGGCCAGTGGTGGGATGACCTGGGTGCTTCCTGCCACAGCAGAATCTCTGCCTAATTTCCTCCTGAGAGCCCTATGTCCATTAAGACATGAGGAAATTTCCATTCATCAGCCTTGTACTCACATTTCATGTCAGAGCCAATGCAGTTTCACTCGTGCTTTGTCCTTGGGACCAGGCATTCCTAAAAATCTCCTTCTCCCACCACTGCCTTCACTGTGGCAGCAGCTGAGCTATTCTTTATGACAAGTCACCAATTCCATAGAAATCAGAGCTGAGTGACGATTTTCACAAGATTTCATAGAGGTAAAAGGCTGAAGGATAAAAAGTGAGAAGTAGGAATATAACTAATTGACCTGTTAGAGTCCGTCTAGTTGCAGAGACTGGAGTGATTACAGATCAGATCAGAAGGTGAATGCTAGTTATTGTTTAAAGGAAAGAGGTAGTGTGGGGGCTTGAATAATAACAGAGCTAATCATGGCCTTCTGTATTACTTTCTATTGCTGTGTAACAAATTATCACAAAGCTAAAAAGTTTCCATACATGAAGTCCAAGCATGGTATAATTGAGTCCCCAGCTCAGGGTCTCATGAGGATGGAACCAGTGTGTCAGCCCATCTAGGGTCAAATCTGAGGCTACAGGTCGTTGTCTAAGCTAATGCAGTTGCTAGCAAGATTCAGTTCTTTGCAGGTGTAGAGCTCATGCATCTTATGTCTTCAATGCCAGCAGAAAAGACAGAATCTCTAACCTCTAGACACTCTTTCAAGGGCTGACCTGATGAGGTTAGACCAGCCAAAATAATCTCTTGTTTGGCTAACTTAAAGTCAAGTGATTATTAACTGAAAATTCCCTTTGTTTTACTATATTTTATGAATCAGAAGCAAGTTGCCGTTTCCCTCCCACAACCTTAGGGGAAAGGGTTATACAAAAGCATGAATGCCAGAGATAAGAACCACAAAGGCCATCTTAAAATTCTACCTGCCGCAAGTTGCGTTTGCTGAGACCCTATTCTGTGTGTGTGTGTGTGTGTGTGTGTGTGTTAGCAGAAATTAACTTGTTCCAACTCACCTAAGCAAACAGGAAAATTTATTTTAAGGAAATGAGGATGTCTTGGGGACCAAGTCACTTGCCTCATCACTGTCTCTGACCAACTTTATCTGGTCTGCAATTGATGCTTTACAGGTCCATCCAGTAAGAATTAGTGTCTCTCTCTCTCTCTCTCTCTCTACCTCTCACTGTTTCTCAATATCTCTCTCTCCTACACATAGTTCTAAACTCTAAGACAAGGAATCTTGGGCCAGGTGCTTATCTCCAGCATAGTCATTTCTGGAAGAATGGGAAAGACACATGCTACAAACACAGTCATCGCTCATGATAACCACAGAGAGGGAAGGTTGGGAATTAATCATTACAGAAAGAGGCTGAAGTCCCAAGAAATGTCCACTGCACAGCATAAGACATTGTCCTCAGTGGCCAGAATGTGCAGACTCCACAGCATCTTGTATGTGATTTAGCAGCAAAGTCCTCCACTTAGCAGCGGAGGGAGTGGAGTGAGATCTGTTTAATGGTTTTCCACAGGTGGTTCCATGTGCTGTATGATCAGGGATCTGTTTCCAGCCAGAAGTGACTTTTCCTGTTAAAACGAGTTTAAAACTAAGCTCCCATTAGCACAGCACTTAGAAGAAATGTCATCTCCCAGAAAGAACATAGCAGCTGCAGAGAAGGCAGGTATAGGAGCAGAAGGTCCAATTTAGATATGAGCTACAGTAACATCTTACAAAGCCTTTCCTAGGAACAGCTGAGGAAGAGCACGCTTTGAGTAAGTGCATAAAGTAAAAGAGGTCCGGGTAACCAAAAGCCCGGAAGGAGAGAGGGAATGTTCCAGCACAGACTGTACTGTTCATGTTCCGATAAGAAGAAAGTGAAACACACAAAAAATAATCCAGACAGGGCCAGAAGCTGCTTAAGGCCTCTTACCAAATTGTATTTATAAGGAATTGGTATCGGAATCCCTTGTGTGTCCTACACACTGCCTTATATAGATGTATATAGTGATATGTAAACTCAGTGTGGGTTCTCACTATAGGACGTGGGTGAATTATCACCAGATTCTTCTGTGGTCTTTCTATAGTTCAAAGTTAAAGGATCATTTTCAATGTTGTCAGATTTGTGTAAATGTGACATCTGGACCAGCGGGTCTCTACTGATGATCATAGTCAAGATTCTGATGTCAGAGTAGGCCGAATCAGAGTAGGCAAATACTCCCCAGCCCCATGTCCTTAAAAGGCTTGATAAGGCTTTTTTTCAGTGAGGCTTTCAGGGAGATGTTCTTCATGCTACCATAAAATTCTCAAAAGTGGGGAATTGACCTGACTGGTGATAGAATCCCACTAGATAGGGCACATCTTGGTGACATGGTCAAGTCCTAGTCATCTCCATATTATGATGCTGGCACATACCAGGTTCTCAAAAATTATTTATTGAATGAAAAAAAATTACTTATACTTCCCATGTCATTTAATAACTAGAATTATCATCTGCTATTTACCCTAGTAGATTGTGATCTTTGAGAAGCACACTGTCCAATATGTCCAATATGTCACCACATATAGCTTTTCAAATAATTTAAATTTAAATTAATTCAAATTAAATAAAATTTAAAATTTGCTTCTTTCACCACGATAGCTACATTTCAAGTGCTTAATAAGCACATGGCTAGTGATACCAAATAAAATGTTCCTATCATCACAGAGAGTTCTAGGGGACAGTGCTGCTCTGGAAGGTGCAAGCTCCTAAGTACCCCTCAGAGAACTCATATTAGGATCATACAGCATTGTGTTCAACAACTGTTTCTTGAACTAGTAACAATTATACTCTTCTGATAGATCTCAGCCTCATCTTCATTTCTGCATGGAAGGCTTCACTGAATTCTACTCTAGGCTCCCTGAGACTGGGGCAAAACACTATCTTATCAAACTCTGCATCAAAATAAACGAAACCAAACTAAACACCAAACTAAGTCAAACTAAAGCTTTTGCACAGCAAAGGAAACAATCAACAGACTGAAAAGGCAACCTATGGAGTGGGAAAAAAATATCTGTAAATCGTATACCTGGCTTGCAACCACATGTAACCTGATAAGGGATTCATGTCCAAAATATATAAGGAACTCTTACAATTCAATGGCGAGAAAAACACGAATAACCCAATTAACAAATGGATGAGGCTTGAACAGACATTTCTCCAAAGAAGACATACAAATGGCCAATAGTTACGTGAAAAAGTGCTCAACAGTCACCAATCATCAGGAAAATGTAAATCAGACTCACAAGGAGATGTTACCTCACTCTGGTCAAAATGGTCATTATCAAGAAAACAAAGATAAGATTGTTGGGATGAAGGTGGGGTAGGAAGACCCTAAGCTCATCTTTTCACAAGGATACAGCTAGATAACACTCATATCAGTGTAAATAACCCAGGAAGTGGCCCAAGACCTGGCAGAACAGACTCCACAACTAAATGTAGAGAAGAGACTACATTGAAGAGGCTATGAGGGCAGAGATGTGGTTGGGAGCTACACTAACCTGCAGGCTTGTCCATGGGAGACAGGGACCCAAAGGCAGGGAGAGGGGATAAAAACAGACTATATCACACTGGGGAGCCCCTACAAGGACGATGAATCCCCATAAATTTTGGCTTTGAAAACCAGAGGGGCTGAATTCCATGAGTTCTTACAACTAGTGGGACTTAAAACCCAGAATTTTAAAAATCAGTGAACTCTGTTCTAGGAAAGCTGGGAGGGCAAGAGGAAACTGAGTCCCTGCCCTTAAAGAGACAGCACAACAGATACCTGAAGAGATACAGCATAGAAACAGCAGTTTGGAAAACATCTGAGGCCTATGTAAAGGAAAGTTGTTTACCCAGCTCAGGGTGTGTTCTAGAGGGACCGAGATCTTTGGAAGACTTCTCCAGGAACAAAGGAGTTGGCAGGTGCCATTTCCCTGCCCTACCTCCCAGCATAAGCACACAGCCCCCTGCAGGAAGCAGAAGCACCAACACTCACTACCTAACTTGCTACCACCAAGAATCTGGCCCCTCAAGCCTCAGCAGATCCACCAGTCAGATTGCAGCCCCAGAAGTGGGATGGGGGCAGACAGCTGGTCTTAACTATAGGTCGCTCCAACCAACAAAAGCTTCTCAGGGGACAACGCAGGGAAAGCACCCAGTAGTTTCATGCTATTACGTCTCACAAGCATTTAGTCTGACTCAACTCAAGCCCCATGTCCCCCCAGACTGGCCCATTACCATCACAGGGATGAAACATTGCTCACAAGAGGCACACAGAGCCACTGAAGATGACTGGACTGAAGGGGAAAGTGGCTCAGCCACAATAGCAGGGCACATGCAGCACATGTAGGGGACACCCGCAAAGCATCAGTTTCCAGTGAGCAGGGGACACTGCACTGCAGGGCACGACAGGACCTCTTCTTCCCCAAGGCCACTACTTTCAAGAGCAGGAAAAAGAGCTGACTTTCTTGACATATAGAAAAAGACACAGAGTGTTAGACAAAATGAGGAGACACAGGAATAGTTCCCAAATGAAAGAACAGGACAAAAATCACAACAAGAGACCTAAGTGAAATAGAAATAAGTCATATATCTGATAGAGAATTTAAAGTAGTGATCATTAAGATAGTCACTGGACTTGAGAAAAGAATGGAGGACATAAGTCAGACGTTTGACAAAGAAACAAAAAAGAACCAATCAGAGATGAAGAACACAATAAATGAAATTAAAAATAAACTAGATGGAATAAATAGTAGACTTAAGGAAGTAAAAGAACAAATCTGTGACCTGGAGGACAGACTAATGGGAATTAATCAAGCTGAGCAGTGAGAAAAAAAATTATAAAAATGAGAATAGACTAAGGGAACTTGGTGACATCATCAAGCATAAAAACATTTGTAATATAGGGGTCCTAGAAGGAGAAGAGAGAGAAAAGAGGGGAGAAAATTTATTTCAAGAAATTATAGCTGAAAAATTCCCAAATCTGGTGAAGGAAACTGAAATCTAGATCAAGAAGGCACAGAAATCCCCCAACAAATTCAACCCAAGAAGAGCCATACCAGGACACATCATAATTAGAGTGGAAAAAGTAGTGGTAAAGAGAAAAATTTTAAATAGCAAGAGGAAAGTGGACAGTCACATCGAAGGGGAACCCCATAAAGCTGATTTTTCAGCAGAAACTTTCCAAGCCTAAAGACAGTGGCATGATATATTCAAAGTGCTGAAATGAAAAAGTCCTGCAGCCAAGAAAATTCTATCTAGCAAAGCTGTGATTCAGAATATAAGGAGAGTGAAATAGTTTCCCAGGCAAACAAAAGTTAAAAGAATTCATGACCATTAAACCAGCCCTACAAGAAATGTTAAAGGGGACTCTGAGTCGAAAGGAAAAACCACAAGTAAGAGTAAGAAAAGTAGGAAGCACAAAGGAAATAAAAATAAGAGTATCTGTAAAAATCAGTCCAGAGACTCATAAAATAAAAGGATGGAAATTATGACATCATATACCTAAAATGTGTATGTGGTGGGGGAAAGAGTAAAGAATGGATTCAAATTTAAGCAACCATCAACTTAACATAGACTGCTATGTGCAGATGTTACACACAAATTGAGTGATAACCACAAATCAAAAACCAGAATATGTAAAAAATTAAGGAATCCAAGCCTATCACTAAAGAAAGCCAACTAATCATGACAGAACAGAACAAGGGAAGAAAGGAACAGAGAACTACAAAAGCCACCATAAAACAAGTGACACAATGACAATGAATATATATCTATCAATAATTATTTGAATATAAATGGACTAAACACTCCAATCAAAAGATATAGGGTGATGGAAGGGGTAAAAAACAAGACCGATCTATATGACACCTACAAAAGTCTCATTTCAGATCGAAAGACACATACATATTGAAAGTGAAGGGAGGGAGAAGGATCTATCATACAAATGGGATTGAAAAGAAAGTCAGGGTAGCAATATTTGTATCAGACAAAATAGACTTTAAAATGAAGACTAAAATAAGAGACAAAGAAGGACACTATATTATCATAAAGGGAATAATCCAACAAGAGGATATAAAAATTGGGACACCTGGGTGGCTCAGTGGTTGTGTCTGACTTGATTTTGGCTCAGGTCATGATCTCAGCGTTGTGAGACGGAGCCCGGCATTGGGCTCTGGGATGAGTGTGGAACATGCTTAAGATTCCCTCTCCCTCTCCCTCTGTCCCTCCCACCTGCTCACTCTCTCTCCCTCTCTCTAAAAAAAAAGAAGATATAAAATTGTATATATTTATGCACTCAACATGGGAGCACCCAAATACATAAAACATAATAACAAACAAAGGAACCAATTGATAGTAATAAATTAATAGTAGGGGACTTTAACATTCCACTGACCTCAATGGACAGATGAATCAAACAGAACTTCAACAAGGAGACAGTGGCTTTAAATGACACGCTGGACCAGAAGGATTTAACAGATATATTCATAACATTCAATCCTAAGGCAGCAGAATACACACTCTTTTCAAGTGCACATGGAATATTCTCCAGTATGAGAGATCACATATTAGGCTACAAATCAAGTCTCAACAAATTCAAAAAGATCAAAGTCATTCCGTACATCTTTTCTGACCACAAGGCTATGAAGCTTGAAATCAACCCCAAGAAAAATATCTGGAGAGAGCACAAACACATGGAGGTTAAATAACATGCTACTAAACAATGAATGGGTGAACCAAGAAATCAAAGAGGAAACCAAAAACACATGGAGACAAATTAAAATGAAAATGCAATGGCCCAAAATCTTTGGGATATAACACAAATGGTTCCAAGAGGGAAGTTTATAGCAATACAGGCTGACCTCAAGACAAAAGGAAAATCTCAAATAAACAACTTAGCTTTACACCTAAGTGCTAGAAAATAAGAGCAAACAAAACCCAAAACAGTAGAAGGAGTGAAATAATAAAGATTACAGCAGAAATAAATGATATAGAAACAAAAATATAATGGAACAGATCAATGAAACCAGGAGCTGGTTCTGTGAAGAGATCAACAACAGGGTGCCTGGCTGGCTTAGTTGGTTAAGTGTCTGGGCTCAGGTCTTGATCTCAGGGTGGTGAGTTCAAGCCCATTGTTGAGCTCTATGTTGGGTGTGGAGCTTACTTAATAAAAAAAGAAAAGAAAAGATTAACAAAATTGGTAAACACCAGACTTTAGCCAGACTCATCAAAAAAGAGAAAAAGATGACTCAAATAAACAAAATAAAAAATGAAAGAGGAGAAATAACAACTGACACCACAGAAATACAAAAGACTGTAAGAGAATATTATGAAAAATTATGTGCCAACAAATTAGACAATCTAGAAGAAATCAATAAATTCCTAGAAACGTATAACCCCCAACACTGAATCAGGAAAAATAATTTGAATAGACCAATTAATAGCAATGAAATTGAATGAGTAATCAAAAAACTCCTAACAAACAAAAGTCCAGAACCAGACACATTCACAGGTGAATGCTACCAAACAGTTAAAGAATACTTAATACCTATTCTTCTCAAACTATTCCAAAAAACAGAAGAGGAAGGAAAACTTCCAAATTCATTCTACAAAGCCAGCATTACCCTGATACCAAAACCAGATAAAGACACTACAAAAAAAAAAGAGAGAGCGAGAGAGAGTGAGAGAGAGAGGTCAATATCCTGATGAACATAGATGCCAAATTGCTCAAGAAAATATTAGTAAACTGAATTTAACAATACATTTTAAAAAATCGTTCAACACAATCAAGTGGGATTTTTTCCCAGAATGCAAGTGTGGTTCAATATTTGCAAAGCTACAAATGTGATACATCATATCAATAAGAGAAAGGATAAAAACCATGTGATCATTTTTTCAATAGATGCAGAAAAAGCATTTGAAAAAGTACAACATCTATTCATGATAAAAACCTTCAACAAAGTAGAATTAGAGAGAACATACATTAACATACTAAAGGCCATCTATGAAAAACCAACAGGTAACATAATACTTAAAAGGAAAAACAGAGCTTTTCCCCTAAGGTCAGGAATGAGACAAGGATGTCCACTCTCATGACTTTTATTCAGTATAGTGCTGGAAGTCCTAGCCATAGCAATCAGATAAGAAAAAGGGATAAAACTTATCCAAACGGGTAAGAAAGAGGTAAAACTTTCACTATATGCAGATAACATGATACTCTATACAGAAAACCCTAAAGATTGTGCTGAGAAACTACTAGGATAAATGAATTCAATAAGGCCACAGGAGAGAAAATCGATATACAGAAATCCATTACATTCTGTACACTAATAATGAAGCAACAGAAAGGGAAATTAAGAAAACAATTCCCTTTACAGTAGCATCAAAAAGAATAAAATACCTAGGAACAAAATTAACCAAGGACATGAAATACCTGTACTCTGAAAAAGTCTAAAATAGTGATGAAAGAGACTGAAGATGACACTAACAATTGGAAAGATATTCCATGTTCATGAACTGGAAGAAAAAATATGTTTAAATGTCCATACTACCAAAAGCAATCTACAGGTATAATGCAATGCTTATCAAAAGACCAACAGCATTTTTCACAGAACTAGAAAAAACAACCCTAAAATTTGTATGGAACCACAAAAGATCCTGAATACCCAAATCAATCTTGAAAAAGAACAAAGCTGGAAAATACCACAATTCCATATTTCAAGTTGTATTAAAAAGCTGTAACCAAAACGGTATGGCAGTAGCACAAAAAAACAAACACAGGGATCAACAGAACAGAATAGAAAGCCCAGAAAAAAGTCCACGATTATATGATCAATTAATCTTTGACAGAGAAGGGAAGAATATGCAATGGGAAAAAGACAGTCTCTTCAACAAATAGTGCTGGCAAGACTGGACAGCTACATGCAAAAGAATGAAACCAGACCATTTTATTACACCATACACAAAAATAAACTCAAAATGGATTAAGGATGTAAATGTGAGACCTGGCCCATAAAAATCCTAGAAGAGAACACAGGGAGTGATTTCTCTCACATTGGCCACAGCAACATTTTTCTAGATCTGTCTCCTGAAGCAAGGGAAACAAAAGCAAAAATAAACTCCTGGGACTACATCAAAATAAAAAGCTGCTGCACAGTAAAGGAAACAACCAACAAAACTAATAGGCAGCCTACAGAATGGGAGAAGTTATTTGCAAATGACATACCCAAAAGGGTTCATATCCAAAAGATATAAAGAACTTATACAACTCAACACCCAAAAAACAACCTAATTAAAAGATGGGCAGAAGACACGGACAGGCATTTCTGCAAAGAAGACATCCAGATGACCAACAGATACATGAAAAGATGCTCAAAATCACTCATCATCAGGGACATGCAAATCAAAATCACATGACGTATCACTTCACACCTGTCAGAATGGCTAAAATCAACAACTCAAGAACTAATAAGAGTTGGTGAGGATGTGGAGAAAAAGTACCCAGTGAACTGTTGGTGGGAATACAAATTGGTGCAGCCACTGTGGAAGGCAGCATGGAGGGTCCTCAAAAAATTAAAAATAGAGGAGGAGGAGTCAAGATGGCGGAGAAGTAGCAGCTGAGACTACATCGGGTAGCAGGAGATCAGCTAGATAGCTTATCAAACCATTGCAAACACCTACAAATCCAACGGGAGATCGAAGAGAAGAAGAACAGCAATTCTAGAAACAGAAAATCGACGACTTTCTGAAAGGTAGGACCGGCGGAGAAGTGAATCCAAAGCGACGGGAGGATAGACCGCGGGGGAGGGGCCGGCTCCCGGCAAGCAGCGGAGCAACGGAGCACTAAATCGGGACTTTGAAAAGTCTGCTCCACTGAGGGACATCGCTCCAGAGGCTAAACCGGGGTGAAACCCATGTGGGGTCAGCGTGGCCCCAGGTCCGGCGGGGTCACAGAAGGATCAGGGGTGTCTGAGTGTCGCAGAGCTCGCAGGTATTAGAGCGGGGAAGCCGGCTACAGAGACAGAGCCGAGGAGTGAGCTCTCAGCTCGGGGTTACCTTGAACCGGTCGCAGGCTGGGTGAGCTCGGAGTGCAGCCGGAGGCCCAATTCCGCTTCGGGCAAAGACACTTGAGAATCACTACAACAGGCCCCTCCCCCAGAAGATCAACAAGAAATCCAGCCAAGACCAAGTTCACTTACCAAAGAGAGCCCCGGAATTCCAGAGGAGGAGAAAGCAAAGCACAGAATTCATGGCTTTCTCCCCATGATTCTTTAGTCTTGCAGTTAATTTACTTTTTTCTTTAATTTTATTTTTTTTCTTCCGCTAAATTTTTTTTAACTTTTACCCTTTTCTTTTTTAACGTTTTTTTAACTAGTTTATCTTAAGAATAACTTTCAAAAAAATGATAATCTTTTTTGAACCTTCATTATTATAGTCATATTTTATCCTTCATAGTATTTAACTTTATTTTTTGTATTCACATAGGGTTTTTTCCTTCTAAAAAATTTGGGGTACAACTTCCTCTAGTAGATCAAAATATACCCTAAATCCAGCTCTGGGCTTGTTCTAGTCTCCAGCCTGAGCAAATTCTCTCCACTTTCTATTTCTTTATTCTCCCAACCAATTTACTTTATCAACTCCTTTTTTTAGAAAAAAAATTTTTTTTTTCATCTTTATGGGCATATTCCATCCCTTCATTGTGTTTACCCTTATATAGGTTTTCATTCTTTAAAATTTCGGGAGGTAGTTTCTTCTAAGACACCAAAATACTCCAAAATTAAGTGGGTGACCCTGTTCTAGTCACCAGTCTAATATATATATATTTTTTTCTTTTTTCTATTTTTTCTTTATTTGTTTTGTTTTTTAAATTTTTTTTTCTCTGAACTTCTTTTTATCCCCTTTCTCCCCCCTCCCCACGATTTGAGGTCTCTTCTGATTTGGTTAAAGCACATTTTCCTGGGGTCTTTGCCACCCTTTTAGTATTTTATTTGCTCCTCCATATACTCTTATCTGGAAAAAATGACAAGGCGGAAAAACTCACCACAAAAAAAAAGAACAAGAGGCAGTACCAAAGGCTAGGGACCTAATCAATACAGACATTGGTAAGATGTCAGATCTAGAGTTCAGAATGACGATTCTCAATGTTCTAGCCGGGATCGAAAAAGGCATGGAAGATATTAGAGAAACCCTCTCTGGAGATATAAAAGCCCTTTCTGGAGAAATAAAAGAACTAAAATCTAACCAAGTTAAATAAAAAAGCTATTAATGAGGTGCAATAAAAAATGGAAGCTCTTACTGCTAGGATAAATGAGGCAGAAGAAAGAATTAGTGATAAAGAATACCAAATGAGAGAGAATAAAGAAGCTGAGCAAAAGAGGGACAAACAGCTACTGGACCACGAGGGAAGAATTCGAGAGATAAGTGACACCATAAGACGAAACAACATTAGAATAATTGAGATTCCAGAAGAAGAAGAAAGAGAGAGGGGAGCAGAAGGTATATTGGAGAGAATTATTGTAGAGAATTTCCCTAATATGGCAAAGGGAACAAACATCAAAATCCAGGAGGTGCAACGAACCCCCCTAAAAATCAACAAGAATAGGTCCACACCCCGTCACCTAATAGTAAAATTTACAAGTCTTAGCGACAAAGAGAAAATCCTGAAAGCAGCCCGGGAAAAGAAGTCTGTAACATACAATGGTAAAAACATTAGATTGGCAGCAGACTTATCCACAGAGACCTGGCAGGCCAGAAAGAACTGGCATGATACATTCAGAGCACTGAACGAGAAAAACATGCAGCCAAGAATACTATATCCAGCTAGGCTATCATTGAAAGTAGAAGGAGAGATAAAAAGCTTCCAGGACAAACAAAAACTGAAAGAATTTGCAAACACCAAACCAGCTCTACAGGAAATATTGAAAGGGGTCCTCTGAGCAAAGAGAGACCCTAAAAGTAGTAGATCAGAAAGGAACAGAGACAATATACAGTAACAGTCACCTTACAGGCAATACAATGGCACTAAATTCATATCTCT
>PISX010034304.1:0-14123 GCA_004024625.1 Mellivora capensis
CTGTACTTCTTAAATACAGCACTTCATTCAAGGTCGCGCAAATGAGCATGGGAAATCCTGACACATTTCTGTTGCCTTGGAGTTCATTCATAATTTACATTGACTGAAATGGCCTAGAAAGAGGGCTAAAGACAAGAGAAGTGACAGAGGGACACAGAAGAGATATGCAGGCGGTGAGCTTGGTGACAGGACTCTGACTGGACAGCGTGCGGGGTGTGCGGTGCGGACGTGAACTCTGGAACTCATGGTCTTCATGCTCTAAGTCCAAGTGGGCTGTCCTCCACTGACCACTCTTAAGCCTCCTCCTTGGAAGGTTCTGGCATCTTGGGCTCCCGTTACCCCTCCCAGAGCACAAGGCTGAGGGTGGAGGGCAAGTGTCACCAGCCCCTCACCCAGAATACTTTCAGGGCACTCCTTACAGTTTTTGCCCTCCTCCAGGTCTGGGGGACTGACTCAGCCCCCCCCCACACACACACCCTAGAAGCAAGACCTTGGGAGGCTCCGTCCTCCTTTGTTCAAGCCTCCCTGGGACGTTTTTGTTTGTGACATGGCGCGGGCCACTATCAGAGAATTTCACTTCTCATTTCCTGACTGAATCAGGATGTGTCCTTTTTGCAGGGAAGGGAGGTAAGGGAGCCAAGGCATCCACCCAGAGCCCAGAATAGTCTCCACGGCACAGCAGGGACAGAGGAAGGAAGAAACAGTGCGAGGGCACCGTGGGCAGCTCTCCTGTCCAGCAGACAGCGGGGAAGGAAGCCAGTGTGTGTCCAGTGCCAGGACTCCTCCCTCTGGTTAGGATCTCTTCTAACCCTGCCACACTCATCACAGCACCTCAGGGCCAGTTTAGTAGCCCCTACACACACACACACACACACACACACACACGCACACACACGCACAGTGAGCTGGCCCAGGTCTAGAGCCACCTGCCCCTGGCCGCTCCCATCACTGGGATGTGGATTAGAACTCTGGTCTTCCGAGTTCCTGGACATCCCTCCCACCAACCCTTCCATCCCAAGTAAATGACTGGGAACAGCCCCCAGGGTTTTATCCACTTCAAACATGGAAAAGCCAATAAGAGGAGGCATACTGGTTAGACAGTCCTGGGTAAATTCTGAAGGCTTCGTTTTTAAGGGGGGGGGGCGATTTTATTGAAACCTTGCATGGAGTGGAGGTCTTCATTAGCTTATTTATAAAATACATTAATTGGAGTCTGGTCTGACCCATGGAGAGGCAAAGGGGAGGCCGACTTAATGCCTTTGAAGGGAAATAACAAACACGAATAGCAGAGTGAAGTAGGTACAAGTTATGAGTTGACTGCTTCTGGCTTTGTTGTTCCAAGAAAACTGTTAAAAAGTAGTAACCCGTGAATATCCTAGTTCCCTGGCAAGTCCCACTTGGTGAGTCTTTGCACTTTCTAGAAAATGTGGTGTGGGCTAGGTGGGAGATGAAAGGGAGAGAGAGGGGGAGGGAGGGAGAGAGAGACTGTGAATATGAATGTGAATGAACTTGGGCATTCAGGAGACCAGCCTAACTTTAGGGGGGCTTCTTTGTCTCAGAGAACTTTCCTTGTCCCTCAGCTCTTGTAAGCACAGAACACTTCTGATGGTTTTAGGGATCAGTGAGGGGGAAGTGAGGGAGGAAAAGCCAGGGGGAGGTTGTGTGATCAGCCCAAGAGCTGTCTATCAATGCTCTGAGTGCATCCTAGCTCAGGAGTGAAGGCTGCTTTCCCAGGTTGGTCCTGGGTTTACACTGGGATCTGAATTTTACAAGCAGAAAAGGCTCTGGACATGAGTTTGGCTGACAGGAAAAGTCCACCGCCCGTGGGCCCTGGATGGAAGGGCTGGGCCTCTGGGGGCATCTCCCCGGCTGTAAAAAGGACTGGGCTGCCCCAAAGGGCCTTGAAACAAATAAAACAGTGACTCTAAAACATACCCATATGCCATGTTCTTACAGAAAAATACCCTCTGTAATTAGTTACAAGCTTCAGAGAACAAAATCCAATTTACCTGTCAAAGAGAAAGGCTGAGCTGCACCCCTCCCAGGCTGCTGGGGCGGGGGGCCGGGAGGGAGGGGACATGGCTCGCAGGCCCTTCCCTCCCCATGGCCCCTGCTTTCCCCCCCACCCCGCCCCCTTCACTTGTGAGGACTGGAAAAAATAGGAAAGTTGGAAAAATCTTCTAAAGACACACAGTGTTCCAAGCACAATCAGGCCACTAATTACTGTTAAGCCGGAGCCCCTTTTTGTGTTCCAGGTTGCGGGGCGGGGGTTCAGCGTGTGGCAACCACTCGGGTCTTTCATGAGTTCAGGCTAACTCCTGAATAGCAGATTTTTTCCCTTCTCTTTTCAACATTTGCTTGCTGCCCACCCTTCTTTTCCTATTGCCTTCATCTTCAACTTCACATTCTCCTTCCGTCCTTTCTCTCTCTCTCTCTCTCTCTCTTTTTTTTGTGCCCCCCCCCCTTTATTCTTTTTACTTTTCTGATAGCATTTTTCTTCTGGCGTGGTGTTTTAAGTCTCTAAATGAGACTTGACTGCCCCCACGGCCGGCTGGAGAAGCACAAAGGCCTCCCATTCCACTGGCTACAGTAAGGCCATTGTGTGTCCTAACAATGCACTAATTGGTGGTGACAATCGTGGGGCTGGGAGGAAGGGGGGAGCGCTCTTTTCCAATCAGTGGGCCACCAGGATAAAAGGAGAGGAGAAGGAAGAGGAGGACAGGAGGCCCCGGTTCCTGGTGAGAGGAGGAGGACAGATCTGCAGAGGGTGCACACCACTTGGGGCTCGTGTTGGGCTTTCTAGATTAAAAATACAAATGAAGGAGAAAAGAATTGTTTGGGGAAAAAAGTAGACTTTGCCTCAGATAACTTCAGGGTCCTGGTGGTAGAGTGGGGGGCGAACCCCCTTCAGGTCAACTGTGGGAAGGAGAATGAGCTGCCCCCACATCTCTGTCCAGTGTTACAGCATTTCCACTAATGGATGGAAAAGTGGGAGAGGCAGGTGAGAGAGAAGGCTCTGGGGGAAGCTCTCCATGGGATGGTCGAACAGTAGGTGTTGAAGCTGCTGTGTGGTTACCTCCCATTTCCACCACATTTCTCAGCGAGGGGAGGAAGCCGGAAAGGGAGAAGGCTGAGCCATTTGCCTACTGGTGCATAAGACTCTCACAGAATCCGGGAGCTCTGGATGGAGACTCTGACCTTTAAACTGGTCCAGAAGCGGAGTTGGGCAGGACTGTAGACCAGAACAGAATGGTTGCCAAATGATGCTGCTAGAGAAGGCGCGAAAGGCCCCCAGGGTGTCCCCCAGAGCTTGCAGGAGCCTCGCAGACACCTGGCTCCCACCGACACCCTTCCTTTGTACAGAATGACTCACCTTCTGAGACCAACGTCAAACGTACCCTTTCCCGGAAGCTCCTCCTGGCCAGGTGGGGTCGGCCCACACCCTCTTTCATGCTCTCGCTCTGCACACTGAAAACCACAGGGCCTGACCTCTAGTCCTCTTTTCTGTGTGTGCCAGGCCCAGGGCTAAGTGCCCTTATCCACGTCATTTCACCTAAACCTCCCAACAGCCCCAGAACTGGAGGATGATTTTTATCTCCATTGAGAAGGCAAAGGGGAAACTGAGGCCTCTTAGCCTCCCTAAGAGGTTGAGTATTGCACTCTCTCAAGGTCACCCAGTGTCAAAGCAGAGAGGCCAGGAATCTATCTAACAGTTTCAACAACGGTGCTGCCTCCCAGGCCTTATTTGCTTCCCCGCCCCCCCATCCCCGCACTTGTCCCTGGAGGGCAGAGGCTGCGTCTTTGTTGTCTTTGCACCCCTAGTACCCAACACCGTGCATGGCATACACAGGAGGCCTCCACAAAAGTTTGCTGACTGAAGGGGGAGGCAGAGAGGGCTGAATTATTGGCAGACCTCCTCCATGTTCCCTTGGGTCTCAGACTTCAGCCTGTGTCAGAATCTCCTGGAGTGGAAGGTTGCTCCAACACAGAGCCCTGGGTCCCAATCGCACTCGCCCCCAGTCCAGGCAGAGCCCAAGAACTGCCTTCCTAAGGGCTTTCCAGATGCTGCTGCTGGTCCAGCCGGACAAGGGCTGCCCCAACTCCAGCGTGCGTGATGCTAACTCAGCCGCCGGGAATCCATTCCTTCCATTTTCTTGGTCTTTTTGTGACTGGAGACCAGAAGCTTTATTAGGGAGAAACTGAAGTTGAGAAGTTTTGATTATAATAATCTTAGGCTTCTGCCTGCTTTAAATAACAACCTTATCAAGTAGCCATTTATATCTGATGACAAAAATAAAAAAGCCACGTGCTTAACCCACCACACTGCAGATAGCATTTCCAAGAAATCCGGAGTGAGGCTTTTATTGGGGAGGACTCCTCACACGGCCCATCTCTTGCACAGGTGTTTTGTGCCTTTTAATTTTTTCCCTTGGTCTCTTATGCTTTAGAGTGAAACACTCATCCAAGGGGGAGTGGATTGAGGAGATTTGAGCTCTTGTCTTTTTGGTGAGGGCATCGAGGGGTCAGGTGAAGTTTGAGGACCAGCGTGTCAGGTCAGCCCAGGAGCCAGAGTCTTGGGTCTCAGCATGTGCGGGAAACCACAGATGGGGACCCTCTGCCACCCCTGCAAGTCAAGGGTTCTCTCGGAACCAACCCTTCTCCTTGAGCTCATCGTTTCCGTTAGTCCCTTCCTCAGACCCTTGGTAAGCCACTAGCGTTGGGGATCACCTTCTGAGCACAGAGGACAGGGAGGGTGGCTCCCGAGAGGTTGTGCTTGTGTGTTCACGCTGCAGCCTCGGCTGGGACAGGATGGCAAATGAACCTTGGAAGGGGACAAATTGTGATGAGATGTTGTGTGGGAAAGGCATTGAGTGAGAAACCAGCTCTGGTTAACTTGAGGAGAGAAGCCATTGTTGCACAGTTGATAGAATTTAAGGAATAAAAACCGCCAGGTCTTTGGAAGAGTGGAGTTCAGGGCAGTTTCAAGGGAGTTGGATAAACAGGAAGCCCCTGTAGCGGTTGTCATCTGCCGGCACACTCAGCTCCTGTCAAGGTCACACTCCGGCTGGCCCAGCTCAGGCTCCCGGTCCCAACAGTCAGACTCTGACCGGCCCCCAGAATGACCTGGAACGGAGGGTATCATCCTCCGAAGGAAGAGGGCGATGCCCGTGCCTTAAAGAAGGTGGAAGGTGGGCGCCTGGCTGGCTCAGTCGGTGGAGCGTGTGACTTTTGATCTCGGGGTTTGTGAGTCTGAGCCCCACATTTGGTGTAGAGATGACTTTAAAAAAAGAATAAAATCTTAAAAAAAAAAAAAAAGGCAGAAGGGAAGCTGAGGAGGAACCAGAGCCTTTTACAATTTATCTAGCCTTGGGGCGGGGGGCACTTCACGATCTTATCTTTATTTTGTAAAAGCTTTACTGTTTGAACAAATAAGATGAATTCGATTTGAAACAGAGTATCAGATAGCAAGGAAACATTGTTATTTTTTAGGTGTATAATGGCAGGTAGACTATCTAGAAAAAAATACACTTCTTTTTTCTCTTCTCTTCTTTTCTTTTGTCTTTTCTCTTCCCCTGCCCTCCCTGCCTACCTTCCTCTCTTCCTTTCTTTTCTTTTCTTTTCTTTCTTCCTTTCTTTCTCTCTCTTTCTCTTCCTTCCTTCCTTATTTATTTGAGAGAGTGGGAGAGAATCTGAAGCAGACTCCCTGCCGAGCACAGAGTCTGACTCCATGTAGGGCTGAGATCTTGACCCCAGCCAAAATCAAGAGTCAGATGCTCAACTGACATAGCCACCTATGTGCCCCTAAAGATACGAATCTGTTTGAGATGGGTACTAAGGCATGTGGGCGATAAAATCCCATTATGTCTGGGATTGGCTTTGTGATAGTTCCTCAAAAAAGTGAAAAATGGAAAACAAGGCTAGGTGAAGCAAACAATGCAAAATCTAATAATTTTTATCTTGAAAATGTTTATTTTTATCTTTGAAAATCCTCACTCGAAGCATTCTGTGGTGGGCTGCACGTGAGCTGACTGTTGGGTGCCGGGGGACTGGTGTGGGGGGGATTCAGGCAGGGCTGGTTCCAGGGCTCACTGTCTGTGGGACCACACATTGACAAGTGATCATGACAGCTCTGGCACCTGGTGAAGATTGTCAGCCAGTGCCTGGCCTCTGCTTTCCCCTTTTCACCTTGGCATGGACTTGAACATCCGCGCGGGGGTACTTCCTGAGACACCTGTCATTGGGCATCTCCTCTGGACACTGGGGCTGCTGATGCTGCTTCCTCTGTTGCCTCGGTCAGAGGCAAACATCAAACTGAGCATCTGTGAGAAAGCTATCTGGGGGAGTTAACCCAGCTTAGAGTTCAAATTCACTCCCCTACCTATGCAATTGGGATTTATTTCCTCGCAAAAGGCTTGAATCTCAGTGCAAAATGCCTCTCGCTGGGCTTGGGTATACATGCGGGGATCGTCACGGAGAAAGCTCCTGGTTGATTTTCCTAACAGTGTGCACCTCGTGGTATCCTCAGAACCTGGCATTATTAAGAGCGTGTCACCACAATACAGTACAGAAGCTAAGGCAATTTGGATGTTGTTGGGCCCCAAATTAATATGTGCTTTGTATAGTCTTGTAATTTGGGAGGCAATTTTCCGTAACACAGTGAGAGATGCTCCTTCATACATTTGAGATAATTTAGCTCAATGTTCATCTGAAAAAATTACTGTGCTAATAGCAGCTCTTCAGCTTCAGAACAACAGACCATCCTGGGAGAACAGGGAAGTCACTGAAAGTGATTCTCTTATCAGTCTGTCTGGGAGCATCAGCATAAAAGCTGTTGGAATTTCCCCTAGACCTGCAGCTGTCTGAGATTGTACAGTAGGATCTGAATTGTGGCATGAACTCCTGAACTCCAGCTGATTTGCATAAAACCAGGGGAATAGGAAATAAAGGTGGAGTAATGAGTTTCCCTGTTGTCCAGGTAAACTGGAAGTCACTGCCCATAAATCAGAATTCTTGTACATTCAGCTATGGGAACACTTTATTCTTCCTGCTGGACATTTCTGCCCAAGCTGTGAACAAACAGATGCTGAAGGGAGAGCATGAGCTCTCTCTTTCTGCTGGGTGTTTTGCCTTGGGCTTCCTGGTCCTATGTACCAGAGGCCTTTGTTATCCTGGGGGAGGAATAATTCTCTACCCCCAATCAGAATCCAATACAATATTAAAAGATAAATTTAAGACACCTTCCCTCCCCAATCAGGAATGTAGTTTCTAATGATGCTGCTTTAGAACAAATCCCAGATAATGCCCCGGCAGACCCAAGTTCATCTCTAGTTGCACTCCTGCCCCATAGCACTACTTGCTGTCTATAGTTGATTTTGAATTAAGTCACTGCTACTCTGGGTGTTTTCCATTTGATAACCATGGGCACAGAGGAGATGATAATTGTTGAGACTCTGAACCCTTTGGAAAAGCTCACGAATGAGGAATAATTGTCATCAAAGTCACTGACTGCGTCCATTCACCTGTAACTGGCAAATAGGGCTGAAATCTGTCAGTTCAATAGGGGCCTGCATTTGGAATGACTGGTTCATTTGCAGGTCCAGTTCTTCTACTGAACCAAGGCAAATTGGGACACAGCCTCAGATTTCATGAATTTCCCAGACCTTTCTGGGCAAGAGACACCTGGTGCTTTTCCATTTTAAACACCACTCTCAAGAGTTGTGAGGTCAAGTTCGCTGGATGGGCCTGAACTGGGAGCAGACTCTCACACGCATGTGTGTGAGGACAAGTGCAGCAGAACCAGGAGGACTGAAAAAATGAAAGGGAGAATACAAGGCTCTCTTTATAGCCAGCTTAGTCACCTGTGGCCATAACCTGGCCACTTCCATTCACCAGGCTGTCTGGCGAGAGTATATACTGGAGAAATAGCAGCTCACCACACTCTGGAAGAAAATAAAGGGGGTATAAAGGTGAGGTTTTATGGAAATGATTGCAACCCCTGAGTGGCAGTTCCAAAGTACTGTTCTCCTGCGTCTGCTGGGAAGAAGGGCGGCTGCGGATGTTAGTTAGAGGGCAACTAAGGCCATGCAGTCCGTCCACATCCCTGTGCCGTCCTTCCCACCAGGATGCCAAGCGAATGTTTATTTCAGGGCAACTTGCTTCATTTCATCTAGTGGTTCTTAACTTGCAGAACACACGAGAATCACCCGGGGAACTTTTGAGAAATAAACACTCGGGCCCCATCCGGAGAGACTTGGATTCGGTTGTCTGTGATGGGGTCTTGACATTTTGCTTTTGTTTTTGTGTTTCTGATGTGGAAACCGCTGATTAAAGCCATCGTCTTGAGCCATCATCAAAGGACAGGACAGGGGAAACAATGAGGGGAGGGAGATTCAAATCATCATCTCCTGGGGGTGGGGAGAGAGGAACAAAATGGCGTCTCTTTCCATCCTTCTGAGAACGTCTTTGCATCTCTTCCCTCTGATAACGCCCAACTTCCTGGAGTTCCCTGGCCTCTTCAGGTGGCAGCTGGGGAAGAGCTAACCAGTACCATGAATCGGATGAATCCCAGCTCCGACTAGATCGAATATTGGGTTTGGCTCTGTGAAACATTAACTCATTTCTCTTTATTGCTGATTGTAGCAGTTTTCTCATGAGGATGAAGTCCAGTCGTTCCTTGGACAGAAGGGGCGTGAGCCCCAGTCGGTTTCCCGAGAGAGGAGGCGGAGAAGCTGGGCGTGAACAGGGGTAGGCAGGTCTTGGGGAGTGAGGCTTGGAGTTCACCTTTGGTAAATGTTTAACCAGAAGCACCTTTACTAGTCTTCAGTGTCTTTGTGAAAGTGAGTTTAAAGGGCATTTTGAAAGTCTACTAGCAGACAGCCGTTGCACTCCATGGTCTTTGTGGTGGCAAAGCAAGGGCCAGCCCAGCCTGGGTAGCGCAGGGACTCCCGAACATGTCTCAACACCAGAGGACGGCTGTCTTTCACATGAACACGACTCTGCTTCTCGCTCTTTGCCCCCCAGATACGGTCTTCAGGAAGACCAGCATCCTTGCCTAGTGGCCCACTGCCTGCCCCTGGTCCATCTAGGTGGCGAGATGAAAGCATGGCAAGGAGGCTTGGGGCGGAGCTATGTGCGGTAGGAAGACCTTCCACACGTGAGCTTCGGCGGGTTTGTCTCAGACCTGATGGAAATCATGCCATTTTGGCAAACAAGAACCATAATACTACAACCACATTTTTAAAAATTACATTATATTCTTCAGAAGCAGAGGAAGGGCTGATGAGAGTATTGTGAGTTGATGAATTTAGAAAAAACCAAAATCTGTAAGATTAATATTAAGATATTAATATTAAGATAATATTAAGCTCACTTTCAATAAAGCTTAACTCTTCACTTTGAATTAATATCCAGAGCTCATCTTGGGCTTTCACCACCCCTGCGAAAATAGTATTTTAATGAAGTTGTTACGAGAACAGAAGGTACTTTCTCTATTGTTTATTGAGAGAGCGATAACTTTATACATTAGGAACTGGTGCACTTAAATTATATGACAGATGGCCATAAAAACTCGGGCTCTTGTCAACAACACAACTTTATCTTATATTATTACAGTTACTGATACTTAAAAATGATATAAACAAAAAGATGGATAAGTTATTCCAAAACAAAAGGCAATGAACTCCAGAAAACAGAAACAACATATATGTATGTGTGTGTGTGTGTGTGTGTGTGTGTGTGTGTGTTAGCGCATCAGCTGTTTCAAAGAGCTCAATACAGAGTGATGTAATAGCGCAAACCCGGAACCGTAATTAATTCTGTACCGCGTGAGCAGAACTAAGGGAAAATGACACGGATCTGATCCAGGAGCCAAACAACGAGCGGAACAGATCTCTGCACCCCGTTCAATGCTCTTCATTTGCAAACAACATTTTCCCTCCTTTTACTGTTCCTTAAAGACAGATTTTTTTTTCCCCTCCCTAAATCTTGTATGGTAGGCTTCTGGCTGTTCAAAATAAGATTGTGGTGGGTGACTGAAATCAGAACCTAGGCCTCCAGCAGCAAAAGCCAAATTTAATAGCTTGGTGGACCGCCCACGCCACCCAGAAACATTTTTATCACAATGTGTCCAAGAGGCTTCCCACTTCCTACTTGGAAAACAGGTGGCGAAGGAAAAAAGAAAACCTTTATACAGTAAAAGAAAACTCTGTGTTTCTGTCATTTTTTAACCTGAAAAAGGCTAAGTTCTTGGACTTCACAGATTCGAATCTGGAGAACTGGTTTAATTCCTCTACGAGTTGGTCTTGGTGACATCATGACATACATTCCCCTGAGTTTGGTTAATGAAAGCAAGCAAGCAAACAAATGAAGAGTGATTTAAAAAAAAATACAACCCCTCCGCCCCAAATCCAACATAAAACAAAGTTAAAACATTATGTGGTTGTGTCTTTTGTATTTCCTGGTATAAGTGTCCACGGAGCTCGGAAGCCCATGTTTCTGCCATTCTACTTTAACAATGTGTTCCCAAAGGAATCCTTCCCTCGCGATGTTAAGGCACCAGGTTAAACAAAGGTGAAAGGTCTGCCATGCTTGTAGAATGTGCAGGTTCTGAGCGCATCTGTAAGAGTGGCCAGCAGGGAAGAAGCAAAGTGATCTGTGTTTAGGCAAAGGGCTTCCAGTGGGTCCATGGAGGAGACTAGAAGCACGAGGCAATACTGTAAGGCACTCCTACGGGGAGAGACAGGGAAGCCCAGCATGATGGAGGATGGGTGCAGGCTCCCTCGGTCTGCCTCCGGCTTTCTGGCCACCGGCTCAGGAGGAGGGCGAGGAAGATCCAGGGGAAGGGGAGAGGCTGGTGGACAGCGCAATGGTCAGAAGGGAGTCTTTGCTGCGCTAAGAGTTGCTGTAGGCACCTGCCCTGGGCAACGACTGTGGCTTCGTTCCACACTTTTCTAACAGGGTGGCTTCTCTTTCCACAGGGAGGAACGAAAGCGAAATAGCGGTTGTCCCTTTCTTCAAGTTGAACAATGCCTTCTATCACTTTGGAGGCCACTTGGTGAGGAAAGTGCCCCGTAACACGATCACTGGGAACTCATTTTAAATAAAACCTCTGATGACCACGGTTTTGTTGAGGAGGGCATTCCACACTTCCAACTTTTACCTAGAGTTTAACAGTGACTTAGACTTGACCTTGACCACCCACTAAGACACACCAAAGAAGACCCTTCAAGTCAGAGGGTCTGAATACAATATAGAATTGTCTACCATGGGGAATTGCTGGGTGCTAGGACTTAACTGTGCCCCAGGCCAGAAACCAACACTTGTCTGCTTAAATTAACCGAGTGGGGCTTACTCACCCATCACCAGGCTCTACCTAGAGCAATGAGTTCTACTAGACGCAGGGTTAGAAGAATGGTCCAAGGTACACAGCACACTAACACCCAGCTGCTAGTAAGTACCAAGGGAAGGAAAACAGTATCTCAAATAACTCAGTTCTTGTCAAGGAAAGAGTGTTCATTTCATTGTGTTTTACCCTAAATTCTCTACTTTCTGCCATTATCTTGGAGTAACAAAAGTATTCACACAAAAAATTCAAGAAAGAAGGGGGAAATTGTATGCATCTCTCCTTACTGGGAAAAGTAGAAAAAATAAAATAACCTCTGTATTGATTCTTGGCAGTATTAGAATCAAGAGCTGAAGACTGACATCCTAATCCAGTCACTTCAGTAAAGTGTGGTGGAGACGAATAATTCTGCCTCAACTTACGAACAGCGGCATTGGCTCCACCCTCAATTGGGAGCAAAATGTATCTCGGCTTCCTCAGATAATGTCTCTCTTTGCACGAAGTGTTCAGTGGGGCATCCTGTCCTACCCCAATACAGTAATTTATACATGGCGGGGTTTTTTGGGCCAACAGGTAGAGAATAAACCCAGCGGTTTGGAAGCCAAATCTTTTCAAGGAGGCACAGGGAGAAACCCTCCACTGTCAATGTTCAGTGTGTACACACGCAGCGACAAACCAGAGGCCAGACCTCATCAAAGTGGACTCACTCTAGCTTCGCCGGAGTGAGGTCAACACCAGGGTGCTTGCTGCAGCCGGAAGAAAGTCATGGCACAGTTCTTTTGCAGGAGCCAGAATACCACTGTTAGTTGGAAACCACAAATCCCCAACACTACCGATACTCCCTTTTTGGTGGAAACCTAGCCTAGTAGAATCAAAAAGCGATTCCTCTCTCAGCGAGTCAAGCGCGCAAGCTCCAAACAGTATTACCCTTTAGTACTACAGATAGGAAAATAAGGGTAATACGGTCCCCTGAAAAGCAGGGAAGCAAAGGGGGATGACGAGCGTTGACATGGTTTTCATATAAAGAGGCTTTCAACGTTGGGGAAAATCAGCCCTGGAAAGAACACGATGCGATTCCAGTTGACTGCTCTTAAAGTACTTTGTGGCCTTCCCACAGTGGTACAAGTGAGGTCTATTTTGGGAACTGGCTTCTCTACTGCAGGGTTAGATGCCAACATTTTACCAGGGTTGGACGGTCTCACACATGAGTTTCTGGCACCGTTACGAGGGATTTCCTCCAGTGATCCACCGGGGAATGGGCCTTTCAAGTTAAAAGTGGTTCCCCGGAGTCGGCCGCCAGCTCTAGGAGATTAATTGGCCATTTTCTCGGGTGTTTTATGTGCAAGATATTTAATATGGGATGAGAGAGGGAATGTGAGGGGAAAGCAGGTATTAGCTTGGTCTTATGGAGGTGGTAATCCACGGATTTGCTTTTGTTTCGACAGTTTCTAAGCAGTGGAACAATTACCTAACAGCGCACCAAGTCATTTGTTTGGGTGGAAAACAGTAAGGGTGTTCATGGGCTCTAAGGCGTTCTGGGCTGGAAAACAGCAATTTTGAACTTCTCATAACGACCCAATTCCGAAGCTGGCTCCACTCTGTCCTATCAGATTTGGGTGGTGGTGGCTTTGGGCCGTGTAGGGGCATACAAAAAGGAGAGAAAAGAGAAGTAGCCAGAATGTAGTGCTGCTTCTGGGTAGCTGATGGCGATATATATATATATATATTTTTTTTTTTCCCCCCTCTTCTGAAAATAAGCAGAAATTGATGTGGATAGAAGGTTCTCCTTAGGAGTTCCCGGGGAGGCCCATGTTTAGTGCGACCCTCTCCATGGGCACTGGTGAAGACAGAGGCCTTCAGAACAGGGATCCAGAATCGCACCCCTGGCAGCTCGGATGCTGGGTGCCTGTGAGGTGGGACAGGGGATTCTGTGCAGAGAGCCAGTGTGCTGGGCCGGGAGGAGGGGCGTCTGCACTTCAGGGCTCCAAACGCGGGGTGCTGGGGACTGCCTCGCCGACAGTCGGGATCACGGATACATTAATTATGGTGAAGGCAGAAGTAAGCTACGGTGACAGGGAGCTGGGGGCGGAGGAAAAAGGCACTTTGCCATCAGAGCACATCTGTTTTATAATAAGCAGGTCTATAATTCTCTTGTGAAAGATCATGTTCTGTTATCTTCTCTGAGGCTGGAAAATATAAATACTGTGTTTCACGAAGGGGAGGAAAAAGGAGGAGAGGATCAAATTTGTTTGCCTGTTTGCCAAGTACTTTGTTGAGATTTTTCCACCCTTTATCTTTTGTGTGCAACATTCTCTGTCACCGGGGTGGGGGAAAGTCAACCTGCTTTTCCAAGAATAAAAGGCTCCATAAGGTCTCCTCGTGAAGGGAGCCTTGGCCTTTTAGCAAGTTGTTATGCCCTTGGTTACAGCTGCTGTAGGATCGGAAAATAAATGAAGCTCGTGGTCTGGGGCCCAGGAACTGGCAGTCTGCACAAGTCTGTCGGAAATGTCTGACCTCTAAGTGGATGGAGGTATCAAGAATTAGGATCTGTCCACTTCCTCATATCGGGGATATCATATGATAGTTGTCTTTCTCTGATTGACTTATTTAGGGGCAGAAAAAGAAGAAAAGAAACAAGATGGGATTGGGAGGGAGACAAACCATAAGTGACTCTTAATCTCACAAAACAAACTGAGGGTTGCTGGGGGGAGGGGGTCGGGAAAGGGGGGTGGGGTAATGGACACTGGGGAGGGTATATGCTATGGTTAGTGCTGTGAAGTGT
>PISX010034305.1:0-14129 GCA_004024625.1 Mellivora capensis
TGTAGCAACATGGACGGGACTGGAAGAGATTATGCTGAGTGAAATAACTGAAGCAGAGAGAGTCAATTATCATATGGTTTCACTTATTTGCGGAGCATAACAAATAACACGGAGGACATGGGGAGATGGAGAGGAGAAGGGAGTTGAGGGAAATTGGGGGGGAGATGAACCATGAGAGACTATGGACTCTGAAAAATAATCTGAGGGTTTTGAAGGGGCTGGGGGTGGGAGGTTGGGGGTGCCAGGTGGTGGGTATTGTGGAGGGCACGCATTGCATGGAGCACTGGGTGTGGTGTAAAACTATGAACTCTGTTACACTGAAAAGAAATTAAAAAAAAATTTTTTTAAAAAGCAGAAAAAAATTTATTTTCAGTGTTCCAGAATTCATTGTTTATGCACCACACCCAGTGCTCCATGCAATACATGCCCTCCATAATACCCACCTCTAGGCTCACCCAACCTCCCACCCCCCATCCCTCTAAAACCCTCAGATTGTTTTCCAGAGTCCTTGTCTCTCATGGTTCATCTCCCCCTCCAATTTCCCCCAACTCACTTCTCCTCTCCATCTCCCCATGTCTTCCATGTTATCCCTTATGCTCCACAAATAAGTGAAATCATATGATAATTGACTCTCTCTGCTTGACTTATTTCACTCAGCATAATCTCTTCCGTCCTGTCCATGTTGATACAAAAGTCGGGTATTCATCCTTTCTGATGGAGGCATAATACTCCATAGTATATATGGACCACATCTACCTTATCCATTCGTCCGTCAAAGGGCATCTTGGTTCTTTCCACAGTTTGGCGAGCGTGGCCATTGCTGCTATAAACTTTGGTTTAGAGATGGCCTTTCTTTTCACCACATCTGTATCTTTGGGGTAAATACCCAGTAGCGCAATTGCTGGGTCATAGGGAAGCTCTATTTTTAATTTCTTAAGGAATCTCCACACTGTTTTCCAATGTGGCTGCACCAACTTGCATTCCCACCAACAGTGTAAGAGGGTTCCCCTTTCTCCATATCCTCTCCAGCACACGTTGTTTACTGTCTTATTAATTTTGGCCATTCTAACTGGTGTAAGGTGGTATCCCAATGTGGTTTTGATTTGAATCTCCCTATCTGCTAGGCATTTTATGTCTTCATTGGAGAAGTGTCTGTTCATGTATTCTGCCCATTTTTTGACATGATTGTCTGTTTTGTGTGTGCTGAGTTTGAGGAGTTTGAAGGCCAGCTTTTTAAATGTAATTTACTTACCTAGGTAGCTAGGTACATTAGGGATAAAATAGTTACGTAACTTTCCAAAACTATTTTTTGTCTGTGTAAAGAATACATAAGAATATTAATCAAACCTGGAAATATAAATTTGTGAGTACCAAAAAAAAATCAACTTATTAAATCCCACAAAATCCTCTAGGGGACTTTCACTGGGTTTCCCTTTAATTTATAAATTTATAAATTTAATTTATAAATTAATTGGGGAGAGAACTCAGATCTTTATAATAGTCTATCTGCCAAATCATATACATGGTATTTCTCTATTTATTTAAACCATTTTTTAAAAAGATTTTATTTATTTATTTATTTGAGAGAGCATGAATAGCTGGGGTGTGGGGGAGAGAAGGAAGAACAGGGAGCCTGATGGGGGGTTCTATCTCAGGACCCTGGGATCATCAGTCGAGCTGAAGGCAGATGCTTAACTGATTGAGCCACAGGTACCCCTAAACCATTTTTGTCTCTCCAAGTTTTATAATTTATCATAGAATTTTTAAACAATTAATTAAATTATTGGAAATTTATTTTTTTATGATTTGTTGTTAAGGATTTATTTTGAAAAGTATTTTTTAAATATACATTTTTATCAGGGTAAGCAATTTCCCCCCTATTTGCTAGGTTTTTAATCATAAATGACATTAAATATCTGTGTAAATATACTTTTCATACTGAATACATTTTTTTTGTATATAGATCTACAGTATATAAACATTTTTGTCTGTGTTTGAGTGTTCTGGATCCTTGCCTTTCAATATTTCTAAGACAGAAGGTTGTCACTGCTAGGTTCCTGGGAAGTAGACTCAGATAGAGCTTGGCATGTAGGATATTTATTTGGGAAAGCCACCTGGTGAGGAAGGTGCAAGGAACAAGATTAATCCAAGAAGTCCAGCTGAGAGATGACCTGGAAGGAGCCTCAGTTGGCCTTATGGGGCTCTGGAGCTAGGATAGTCACTGTTGTCCAACTTAGGACACAGTTAGCTAGCCCTTACTATAACAGGCTGGATCCATCATTGGATGTGGGCTACCTGAGGAAGTGATGTCACCCTGGATGAGATGGTTCTGTGGATGGAGCAGTCACCAGAGGGTTGACACCTGGAGGAAGATTGCCAGTAGCCCCCATCCCAGAGCTGGGCAGCGAGCCCTTCATCAAAGGTACTCTGGGCAGCACATTTCAGTGACCACAATAGGGGTGATTGACTTAGCTCTAGAATGAGTCACCTCTATCACACAGATCTGTATTGAAATAGCATCCACTGGAACATCTGGATTGAAAACACAGTACTGTATTTATTTTCCTTAACCTCAAAGTGCTACATAGCATGGACCCACTCCTACCAGAGGAAAAGCAATCAGGTACTCTTTGTGGAGGAAGTTACCTCTCTCGAGTCAAACACTTTAGAGTGCTCTTAATAACTTTCTTCTTATAAAGGGACTGAGTGGGGAGCCTGGGAGGCTCAGTGGGTTAAGCCTCTGCCTTCAGCTCAGGTCATGATCTCAAGGTCCTGGGATCGAGCGCTGCATCGGGCTCTCTGCTTGGCAGGGAGCCTCTCTCTGCCTGCCTCTCTGACTACTTGTGATCTCTCTCTGTCAAATAAATAAATAAAATATTTTAAAGGGGGGGGGGGACTAGGGAACATTTGGCTTGAAAGTTCAACAGTTTGAGTTCCCTGGAAATCAGGGCACACACAAGGATACACTTGCTATTGCAAAGTGGTTCTGCCCTAATAATTATACACAAGTTCTAATATCTTACTCTAGGACTGTATTAATCCAAAGTCTTAGAAGGTAATGGCTGTGCTACAGTTAGGTGGAAAACCCAAACACAAGAACAACAATGATGATAGTTGTCAAGGAATATTGAAAGTGTGAGTATAGACCTGGATGGAAATCCTGGTTGGGTGGGGCAAGTTTCTTTAACTCTCTGACCCTTTCTGTCTATTTCTCCACTCTATCTACGGTGAGATCACATGTATTTAAAGTACAGACTGCCTGATATCCAGTGAGAGCCAACATTTGATAAGCAGTAGCTAAATTATCAGCCATGACTATATACTCTGATATGGCAAAATATATAAATATGTATGCATATGCATAGAAAAGCAGTTAACAGTGGTCATTGCTGGATGGATAGATTATGGATGACTTTTCTTTTTCATAAGTTGTTTTGTATAATTGTTCTTAGAATAAAGAAAAAAATTATACATTTATTGGTACATTTGTATTCAGAAAGAGAAATAATTTAGGAAAATAAAATTAATACATGATTTAAAAATCACAGTATTTTCTATAGTGGACAAAGTTAACAAAATAATCAATTTTTTGGTGTGACTGCTTTGCCTCAGAAGGGAAAGGACATTCAAGAAGGCAAATTTTACTGTGAAATTCTTGAAAGGCCAGACTAGTTGACTTCCTTCTAGAACAGTGGTTAACAAAGATGTAGGAGATGCATTAACAAAATTTTGGTCCCAAATCAAGTTATCAGGTAAACACATAACATTTTCCATAATGTATATATAAATTCCAGCACCCAGTTACTTCTCCCTTATTAAAGACTCAATTAATAATTATTCAAAGGAAGGTATCCCTTACCTATCACAGAAGACATCTGTCTCTGGTACAGTCACTGAGGAGCTCTCCTGGTCACCTCATGCCCTCAGCTGTCCTCTGAAGCTCTACACAAGAGGAGGTGATGGGTATTCAGATGGAACCACTTCGTTGTATTGGGAATGCCGTGTGACCCTATGGTAATGGGGATCTTGAAGTCCCATATCCTAAAACTTTAATAAACTTGTATTCAAGACCACCCCCCTACCATGCACAAGAAACTTGACAAATGATATTCTGTAGCTTGGAAGATACAAGTATACTCTAACTCAAAATGAAGCTCTCCTCAAGCATCCTCTGACCTTCTGTTATCCCAGCCTCCCTCCATGGGCAATCCATAATCATCATCACTTCACCTTTCCTTCTTTTTTTTCTTTATAAAATCCATGTGTATTTTTCTTTCTTCCAATTTTCCCTTTTTAATTTTTTTAATTTAACAAAGGTAAAACATGCCTTGTGCAATAAGTGATCTGGTATAAAATTGCATAAAATTAAAGTTAACGATTCAACACTACTGTCATGCCCTCATATTTTAATTTAATTTATTAACACTTTGTTTCTAGTTATTATTATTAACCTCTGTTAATTTCTGGTAGTTATGATAAAAAGAGGGAATAACTTATTATGGAAGGATCTTCCCATGATTAAGGTCTAGCCACTTACCCTCCATAGTTTGGATTTGTGCCACTCAGGACATCTAGAATGATATTTGTTAAAAATGGAATAGAAACTACAAAGACGTGTCAGGGCTTTGGGGGTTGGGGATCATGTGAGAACCAATGACAGCCTCAATAAAGGATCCAGATGGAGCCACAGTGGGCAGACCAGGGGGTTCTGGTCACTCTCCTTTGCTCACATGGCTATACTATTCTTTCTTTCCACAGCGGGGCTCTTGTAGTGGCATGTCCTGAGTCTGTGGGGCTAGCAAAGCCCATAAACTTGGCATCCACATTCATGTTTACCAATGTCTTATCTAGAAATAACTTTCTTTGAGAATTCAGCAATGCAAGTTAGGTGAGTTTTCTTAAAGTCACACCGTCTCTGGAAGAAAAGGAAGACAGAAATAAAGAGAACTGAAGTATGCACAGACTGCTCATTTCAAACTGTCATGATCTTTGGAATCTTTTGTCCCCACCCACCTCTGGATACCTCACCTCTCTGCTTAGTAAATTAAACAGGCATGAGCATAACAGGCATGAGCTGTCAACACATGCCTCAGCTGCAAGATAGTACTTGGGTGACCCAAGGCCACTATAGTCATGGTTCAGGTAATTCCCAGAGTCATTGTCTCCTTGGGTTGGAAGAGGGCAGCCCTTCACATCACTGGACATGAGGCTGAGGATGCAGAAGTAACCTTCCCAAACCAGAGTCTCTGGTGGGTTGTGCTGAGCTAGAATGAAACCACAGAGGATACATTTCCATTGTTGTGATCCTCAGTGACATGAGGTGGGCAAAACAAAGGGTACTTCTGACAAAACCAAATTTAATGTGCCTCCACCAGGGTACCTCCTTCTTTTTACCCCAAACTGAGGTCAGCTGTTCTCAGTTGCAGGTTGAGCCCCATGCTCAACCCCTGAGCCATGCTGAACCTGAAGTTGAAGGCAATATGCCCATTTATCCCATACCTAGCACAGTCCCTCCAGCTGTCAGGTCCATCTTCCAATAGCCCTAAGTTCTGCTCCCTTAGGTCTGAGCTGCTGTTCCAGATTTCCTTCTCCAGCCTATGATCCAAGCCTTCTTCAGAGTTGTACTCTCCTTCTTCTTGTCTGGACTCTTCAGAAATCAGAGCCCTTTCCTAAAACCCAAGACAGTTGCAGGGACAAAATTCAAGACAACATTAAAATCAAGATGAAAATTTCTCTGTGATACAAATTGCATAAAAGCAAATACTTCATAGCTCAAGCCTGTGCAGGTGGAGTTAAGCAGGAACTTCTGAGAGCCACAGCCACCCCCTCCCCATACAAACTGAAAAGCAAGGACCTGATCTTACTTGCCTTTGAGGCATAGATTCTCATGTCTTATCCAGGGTATATAAGCAACAGAAATAAATGCACTTGGTACCACATTACTCAGTCTTTGCTCTCAGGACATCTCTGTTTGTTTGTTTTTTTCCAATCACTGCCATGTTTCTTTTGGCCTGCTCCACATATCAAAGCAAATGGTTGTGCCCATGAATGTGCTGTCCAAGCATCTATCTAGTCTACTCCTCGTTAATTGCCAAAAACAATAAATCTATGACTTATTTGTCTAGCAGCTCAATAAACCAGAGGTTCTTATGGAGGCCTCAAGCCTCAGTGAAGCACATTCTTATTAGGATAAGAACATGTTGTAGAGAGTAAGTGAGGGAGGGGTGCCGGCTAGGGGTTGGTGATGGGAGGCATTAGGAAAGTCTTTTCAGCACTGGATGGAGATGGCAGAATGAGCCCTGGAGGATGACCAGGTTGTAAGGAACAAAAGTCAGGTCAGAAGAAGTCAAGATGAAAAAAGGAAGAATGCTGAGTGTGTCCACACAGAAAACTGACTTCTCCCAAGTTTTGTCCAGAGGCATCTGTGTGTCATGAAGCCATGGTTTTATTCATCCATGATCTTTTAAGCACCTGACAAATAGTCAGATCACAAGAACATTTGTTGGGTTCAATTCTAAGCCAATTAAAAGTGGTGAAAACCCTTTTTTGCAAGGTAATCAGCAAAGCAGATGACAAAAGGTAAACATCTAGAAATGAGGGCACTGCTGAATGGTGCATTGTGCTGGGAAGTCAAATGCAAATCAAGATTCTGGAGACCTTCTGCCATACTTACCCCACAGTGAGCTACAAGTCAGCACTTTTGTTCCTAAAGACTCTCAACCCCTGCTTCAAGTCTTCACATTTTCCTCATTTATACTTTGTGCACTATGAGCAAGTAGCTTTTTATTTTAATGATTTTATTTATTTATTTGACAGAGAGAGACACAGCAAGAGAGGGAACACAGGCAGGGAGATTGGGAGAGGGAGAAGCAGGCTCCCTGCTGAGCAGGGAGCTTGAAGTGGGGCTCGATGTGAGGCTCCATCCCAGGACCCTGGGATCATGACCTGAGCCGAAGGCAGAGGCTTAACGACTGAGCCACCCTGGCATCCCTGAATAAGTAGGTTCTTGTTTCTCAGTACATGTCCTTGCTCTTGCAGGCCCAGTGTAGTTCACATCAAGACTGTAACTGACAGAATTCTACAATAATATGTACCTAGAACCAGTTCCAGGAAACATCCAGGTGTAAAAAGAAAAATTTCCACTTTTCTGCAGCACCTTCAAACCCAACACTACCTTCCACAACTGCTTCCAACTATGAACTGTGAACTCCCACCCAGCAGAAACAGTTGCTTGAACACTGTACTGAGAGACTTAACCAGTCTTCAGTCTGGCCTCCACCTACACTGGGACATGTCATGCTCAAGAAAACACAATGTTTGAGGTGAGGGGAGCAAAAGAAAAAATAAATGATCATAGGAGAAAAAAAGAGTGAAGAAAACCAAGAAAAAACTCTTAACTATAGAGGAGAAACTGATGACTACCAGAAAGGAGATAAGTATGGAGATGGGTGAAATAGGTGATGGGGATTAAGAAGTGCACTTATTCTGGTGTCAAGTCACTATAATGTACTGAATATTACTGTACTGTACTGAAACTAATATTCACTGTATGTTAACTAACTGGAATTTAAGTAAGAAATTAAAAAAGAAAAGAAAAGAAAAGAAAACACAGTGCTCCTAAACCACAAAAATGTACCTTGTTTCAATGCACATTGCCAAACCTTTTAAAGCAATTCTCCACTTACCTCTTTTTTGCAATTATCCATTTCCTCATAATTCCCCCAACCCAGTATCCTTTTTGTTCCTTTATTTTTCACTTCCCACAGCCCTTTTTTTCCTTCTTTCTCTGCTCTCTTTTTAAAACTCCAGTCCCTTTTAGGTCTTAGTTAGCACTGAGTTCAGTTTATATTGGAGTCTCTCTCCACCATGGCAGTAGTCTGAACAAAATATATCTTGCTGCTTTTAACAAGCTTCCAGTTCTGGTTTTTTTTGTTGTTGTTGTTTTTGTTTTTTGTTTGTTTGTTTTTTGACACACTCAGCCAAAGCTGGGGGGGCCAAACCCTCCCTCGTACTAATGAAAGATGCTTCCTGACCAGTGACCATGGGACTTGGTGTAACCAGTCAGTTAATTCACAGTGAGAGCCTCAACCCTCTGTTAGCATAACCATAATAAAACCACTTTCTTGGAACATAAACATTCCTGATACTTTTCTCTCAGAGACCCAGGTCAACTGACTCCCTCACTGCTGTGGGAGCTCTCACCTGCCAAGCAAACAACCCTAGCTCTTACTAGCTGACTCTTGTGGTTCCCAGTGTATTCCACTTGTGCAGGGAAGCATCAGTGGTGGGTTAGGAGGCAGTCAGTCAGATCTGGTTGTCAGATCACAACCAAGCTCGTGATCAAGAACCAAGGTCTACACTGAACTGCAAACCACATCACTTAGAGCTACCACTGATTTAGCTCTGTGTGCCCTGCACTGTGGAGTATTCATAAATCATTTATTTTTATTTGATTCTCTCCAAAAAAACCATTTTACCAATGAGGAAATCAAAGAGTCAGGGCATGGACAAGACAAGCTTATGTGTTTTTTTCTCCAAACACGTGACATTGTCTAATGAACCACTAAGTCAGGGTATAAATATTTGACTTAAGAGAGGCACCAATTGGAAGGGGAGGTGTACCATGAAAGACTATGGACTCTGAAAAACAACCCGAGGGGTTTTGAAGGGGCGGGGGGGTGGGAGGTTAGGGGAGCCTGGTGGTGGGTATTAGGGAGGGCACATATTGCATGGAGCACTGGGTGTGGTGGAAAAACAATGAATACTGTTACGCTAAAAAGAAATTTAAAAAATTGTTTTTAATAAAAAAAAAAAAGAGAGAGGCACCAAGGATCAAAGTAGAAGGAGGGAAAACTTGAAGAATGAGGCCCTTGGGACCTAGAGATCAGTGGTCACTGGGTTAGCAAGACAGAACAGAAAGGTTGTCTGACCAAACAGCTGGATAGAGAGTCCGCTGCTGACATGTGGCCCAGAATGAAGAGAAGGCAGATAAGGAAAGGACAGAACATTCAGAAGCTGAAAATATCTCTAGGTTGGTCCTAGGGCAGTCTGAATCTGGAGAAAGACCCTTGGGGGCCAAATATGGAAACATCTTCTTCACATCTGAGTGTAGGGCAGAACTCATGGAGGTTGATGGTGCCAGAGAGTGACCTGGACTGACCAAGGCACCTCTGGAAAGAAAAGAAGGCAGACACTGGAAAGACTGATATGTCCTGTATCCACTTCCATAGGTCTGCATTCAGGCACCAGTGGCTTGGCTTTGCTTCAAGCTAGGTGTGCCAGAGAAAGAACCACCCTGGGCACTAGGTGGTCAGGGTGGCCTGGGCAAGGTGTTTGCTACCTAAGGAAATCACTTTTTTCTTAACTCATAAAAAATATTTTCCCCTAGCTTTTTAATAATGTATAATAATATTTTAATTTTTAAAAATTAAATACATATACATATAATGTATATAGGTATAATATATATATAATACATATGTAATACAAATTATATATAAAGTACATATAATGTAAATAAAAATACACATATAATACATATAAAATTTACCATCTGAACCATTTTTTAGTATATACTTCAGTGGCATAAATACATTTATGTTATTGTGCTTCCATCACAACCACCTATCTCCAGAATTGTTTTCATCATCTCAAACCGAAACTATCCAATTAAACACTAACACCCCATTACTCCCTCCCACTGAGTCCCTGGCAACCTCCACTCTACTTTTCATCTCTATGAGTTTAATTACTCTAGGTACCTCATAGAAGTAGTATGTCTTTTGGTCACTCCTTATTTCACTTAGCATAATGTGCTCAATACTCAACCATATTGTAACAAGTGTCAGAATTTTATTACTTCTTAAAGCTAAACAATATTCCATTGTATGTGTATACCATATTTTGTTTACCCATTCATGTGTCAGTCAACACCTAGATTGTTTCCTCCTTTTGGGTATTGTGGATAATGCTACTGTGAACATGGAAGTACAAATATCTCTTCAAGTTCCTGTTTTCAATTCTTTCAGGTATTTACCCAGAAGTGAAATTGTTGGTGTAAAGTTTTGCAGGTGAGGTAAACACAACACCAGGTGATTTAGGCGCAAGGCAAGATTTATTAAAGGCACTCTCCGGTGAAGTTTCAGGGCTCAGGAGAAGGGGAGCCAGGAAAGTCATGCCTGGAGGAGGTGGGCACCCTGGGGCGAGGTTCCCCGATTCTGGAGAGGGGACTCGGGGAAGTTGCACTGGGAGGGAGTTGGTGGGGGTCTTTTATCAAGCCAAGGCAGGGCATGGGCTCAGGGCTGCTACCAGGGGTTGGGTCTGGAGTTGGACCTTCTGTTGGGAGTCTGGCTTGGTGCTTAAGTTCTGCTGCCTCCTCTTGGGAGTTAAAGACTTTAAATGCTATTTTCACCAAAACAGAAATGGGAGTTAGAGGGCCCTCCTCTGCTTTCTTTAATTTTTTCCAAATGTCGGCGGCTGACTGAGAAATAAAGTGGGTAGTTAAAACAGTCACCCCTGCCAGAGAGGCTGGGTCTAGGCGAGTGTATTGAGTCAGCGCCTCAGTAAGTTGGTTAAGAAACATGGCCGGGGGGGGGGCGCCTGGGTGGCTCAGTGGGTTAAAGCCTCTGCCTTCCGCTCAAGTCATGATCTCAGGGTCCTGGGATTGAGCCCTGCATCAGGCTCTCTGCTCAGCGGGGAGCCTGCTTCCTCCTCTCTCTCTGTCTGCCTCTCTGCTTACTTGTGATTTCTATCTGTCAAATAAATAAATAAATCTTAAAAAAAAAAAAAAGAAACATGGCCGGGTTTTCCTTGGGTTCCTGAATGATTTTCCTTCACAAACCTTCTACAACTTTAAAGCACAGGGACAGGGCCCTCGGGTAGGAGGAGATGCTGCGCTGATGTTCTGAGGAGTGGCTGATTATATACACTGGAGTTAGGTAGGTGAGGACAAAGGGGATGTTAATAAGGGCTGTCAAGGTAAAGAAGACTGTCAGGATACTGGAGGCCTGGTTATTGTCAAGCCAAGGCTGTCCTTCCCTCTAATGAGGCACTAACATGAAGACAATTGGAAGTTTCCTCGTGGAATGTCACATTCCTCCTATCAAACATCCTTGTCAGTGTGTTTTAGGTTTATAAGAAATTTAACTTTATTTACATTTCCTTCCCCTCAGCCTCCTTCAGTTTTACGGAGAGGAGGGCAATGTTAGGGCTTGAGGAACTGAGTTGCTTGCCTCTGGAAGTTGGGCTATGGATAAGATAGCTTCTTTGTTGTAAATCAGTAGGACATTTGCAAACCAGAGGGATTCCTGTCTTGCAGGATTGTGATCTCTGCAAGTTAACCATTTGTTTTTCTTTTAGGGCAACCAGGGGTGCCTGAGGAATGCCACACATGTTACCGAGGTAGTGGGGAGAGAGAGGGTGTAAGGTGCCAGCTTTTGCTTTGTCCCCAGCCAGCCTTCTGCTCCCTCATCAATTTGACCTTCAGTAAACTTTGATTGAAGTTTCCTGTTTACTGCTGATAACTTTGTCAGGAGTCGGGATAGGAGTGGGGAGGAGGAGGGGTAGATGAGGGTGCGGGTTCAGAAATCTTGGACATAAGGGACCTTGGCCCATCTGCCTTGGTGTTTGCTGAGGTTATTTAGGTCCATGAGAATCTGATAATTAAACGTGCCTTCCGGAGGCCACTGGGACTGATTGTCTAATCAGTATTGTGGCCAAGAGACAGTACAGTAATGTCGTTTTGCAGGTACTGGTCCAGTTCCAGGGTTTTAAGATTGGCCAACAGACCTAAAACACCCTAGGGATGTTTTAGGATCGAATTTGGATTGGGAGGTCCCCATGATTCGTTGCCAGGCAACACGAGGGCTAGAGGAAGGCGTCCCCTTGTCCACCACTGGGTTGCAGAAAAACTGTGTCAACTGCCGTAGAGGTTAGGACATCTCCCAGCCTCTCGGAGTCACGGAGGTCACCTGGTGACCGGTGGGGTCAGCCCTGACGTGGCCGTGATTAGGGCAGGGCTTTCCAGAGGGAGGCGCAGAATCAGGGGAAACTCACCATGGCTTCAGAAGTGGTGTTCAGAAAGGCAGGTCCAGGTATGGCTAGGAAGAGGAGAGAGCCTCCCCACTGGGGTGGGGGCTCAATCTCCTCCTGGGTTTCGGGCACCAAATGTAAAGTTTTGCAGGCGAGGTAAACACAACACCAGGCAAGGTAGGCGCAAGGCAAGATTTATTAAAGATACTCTCCAGCGAAGTTTTAGGGCTCAGGAGAAGGGGAGCCAGGAAAGTCATGCCAGGAGGAGGTGGGCACCCTCGGGCAAGGTTCCCTGACTCTGGAGAGAGGAGTCGGGGAAGTCGCACTGTGAGGGAGTGGGGGGAGTCTTTTATTGGGCCAAGGCAGGGTATGGGCTCACATCCATACATGGTAAGGTATTTGGTGATCAGAGGGTATGGGGGTAGGGGTCCTGATACTTCCGTTTCCTGCATAGGTATCAGGTTACCTATGGAGACGTGACTGGGTCATATATCCTTTTGGCGGGAGAGTCAAGGGTTAAGGAAGGTGTGGGGACTGGAAGATGGCGGCCCCAGCGGTCATTTCTATTGTTCCTCCTGCATTCCTGGGCCACCGACCCAACAGTTGGATCATGACAGGTCCCCCAATAATGGGTCCATGATCAAAGGAGTGAAACTGATATAAAGCGAAGGTCAAGCAAAGCTTTATTTCATGCCAAGCATCAAGAATCAAACCGAACGTTCGGGGCCACACCTCTTACAAGAGAGGGCGAACCTTCTCTGTTTCACAGACTAGCTTTTAAGGGCAAAGGCCATGCGGTTGGGCCTGGCCATGCACAGGTGGCCAATGAAATTGTAACACACAGAGAAAGCTGCACAGTGATGCTAGGTGACCAATTGAATTACAATTTACCCTAGTAGACATTTGACCTAGCCTATCACACCTTGGTTAGAATTGGCACCCAAAAGGCTCCCAAAGGGTGGGGCCCATACTCCTTGGTAGCTAGGGAGACAGTATGCATCCCCCCACTCATCGGATGTGATGAGTGGCCCGACCCACCCTTGTATCTGGGCTTTGTTACCTGGGGCTGGTTTCCCGGACTTGTTTTTAGGTAAGTCCCCTGGGGGAAGGGGAGCAGGGACAGTTAAAGGGTTAAACAACAAGGTTATCATTTAGCTGATGGAAGCACTCTGGCTAAATAGGTCCTTACAGATCATATAATAAATCTATTTTTAATTTTTGAGGAACTTTTATACTGTTTTGCACAGTGATGGTGCCCATTTTACATTCCCACAAGCTGCACAAGGGTTCCAATGTTTCCACATCTTTGTTTATGCTTATTTTTTTTAATAATTGCTATCTTAAGAGGTATAAATTTAAATCCCTAAATTAAGAACAGTAGGGATGTTTCAATGCTTAGGGCCAAGGAACTCAGACATCAAAGTGTGGGGTGAATATAGCTATCCCTTTCCCAGTACAGCAAGTATAGCTGTTCATGCTCCTTAGACACATACTTGTTCATGCATGTTTGACTTCCTGTCTGAGTCTGAAAAGCCTATGAGGCTACAACCCTTGTCATTTTGATCTTCAGATATCTAGGTCTTAGTAAAAGGCCTGTCACAGCAGGGAACACTGGCAGTGGTGTGTTTCTAGAGCTCTTGATCTTAGACATGCTTTTCCCACCCACTACCTCTGAATCAACAATGTCTCCAAGTCCTTTCCAATCATACACTGGCTTTCCACACAGAGAAAAAAACCCTTTATCTTCTCTTACTACATTTCCTCATGAGATTGGCCGTAGACTACTGGATGAGCCATTTCTCATTCTTGGTAATCAGCTCCACATTTGTTCTAACTCTGACGTGGACACATAAATCCCCTTTAAAGCTGAAATGTTTCCAAAGTCCTAAAGGTATTTACACCAAAGATACAGATGTGGTGAAAAGAAGGGCCATCTGTACCCCAATGTTTATAGCAGCAATGACCACGGTCGCCAAACTGTGGAAAGAACCAAGATGCCCTTCAACAGACGAATGGATAAAGAAGATGTGGTCCATATACACTATGGAGTATTATGCCTCCATCAGAAAGGATGAATACCCGACTTTTGTAGCAACATG
>PISX010034306.1:0-14126 GCA_004024625.1 Mellivora capensis
TCCAAGAACATGGAATGGTCTTCCATCTTTTTATGTCTTCTTCGATTTCTTTCATGAGTGTTCTGTAGTTCCTCGAGTACAGATCCTTTACCTCTTTGGTTAGGTTTATTCCCAGGTATCTTATGGTTCTTGGTGCTATAGTAAATGGAATCGATTCTCTAATTTCCCTTTCTGTATTTTCATTGTTACTGTATATGAATGCCACTGATTTCTGTACATTGACTTTGTATCCTGCCACGTTACTGAATTGCTGTATGAGTTCTAGTAGTTTGGGGGTGGAGTCTTTTGGGTTTTCTATATAAAGTATCATGTCATCTGCAAAGAGAGAGAGTTTGACTTCTTCCTTGCCAATTTGGATACCTTTTGGCAAGGAAGAAGTCAAACCCTCCCACATTTTAAATTTCTCCTCCCCCCTCTTCCCTTACAGCTCTTTGACTAGCTGGAGTTAAGTTCTCTGGGTATAAGGTTTCATATGATTAAACTGGACTCACCTAAATAATCTAGAATACTCTAGCTAAGGTCTATAACCTTAATCATATCTGCAAAGTCTCTTTGTCACAAATATAGTACTACAGTCACAGATTCTGAGGGTTGGGACTTGTACATCTGTAGAGAGACATTATCCTTCCTATCACAGGCAGACAGTGGAATGTTGCTGCTGCTTTTTTTCTTAAATGTTGGGGCTGGCTTAAGAAACATTGCATTTTCAGCTCAAACATGCTGCTTTCATAATATGATGCCGATGATAACCTACCATCCACTGACATTTACATATTTTCTCTTCCTTTCAAAGCACACTCTCAGCCTTGTTGACATTTCAACACGTTAATCTGATAAATCCATATCTGCATCTTTGTAAAATAAGCTAAGGATGCCATTTCCAAAAACACTGAGTATTTGCAGTTCTTATTTAAATGATCCTGACTTCATTATCCCATACGTTACTAATTCAGAGGATAGTGATCTCCACAGGTGGATGGTTTCATGGTTGATACCAGAAGAGGTCTCCATAAAGTCCAGATGGTGTTTATAGGCACTGTAACTTAGGTATGGCAGAAGAACCCTAACATATACAAAAGCATTACTGTTTATCTTGAGGTCAATACTGTGGTGTGCCATTAACATCTTCTACTGGAAATGAAGCATTTATGTCCACAACTGCCAGAATCCTGCAGGAAGACTGCCCTGAAGGACTGAATAGCTACCACTCTCAAGGTAGAAAGTCCTTCTGGGCTCATGCGACATCAGTGCTTAATCATGTGCAGAAAAAAGGCTCATGCCCTTGTCCAACTCAGGCCAACTCTGACATGCTCCTCCAACTCTATTACTCCTTGGGAGATCAATGCAGGCTTTTGTTGGGGAGAAATCACAACTCTATTTCTCCCTCTTTTCAATCTTGATTTTATCCTCTCTCTTCCACAGGTACTGATAGAAGGCATGCCCTGTAATAAACTTCCCGCATGATAAACTCTCAGAGATTGCTTCTGGGGTAAGACAATCTGCAACACTGAGTAAAGCATAGAGCCTTATTAGCATGAAAGAAGGTTATGTTGATCATTACTGGTCTGCAGAGAAGTTGATGTAAATTAAAGTCATCTAAAGTATTAAAAAAATGAGGATGATGATAACAATGATGATTTTCTTAAAAAACATGACTAATTACAAATCTCATATTACATGATATATAATAATCTAATAGAGCAACTACAGTTTTATGATAAGATAAAAAACAGTGGCATACTCTATCACAAAGGTTTGTTCTATCATGCCTTCTTCATAACTTAATGTAGATATGTCAATGTCTTCATTATTAACATAATTCCCTAATGCTGTTGTTGATTTTTTTGTTAAGGGTTATTAAGTAGAAAGAAGTTCATAAATGTGATACAGGTACAAAACAATAACATAAATTTAGAAATAGATCAGTCTTTAATCTTTACTATTCCTCAATACTGTTAGATGATATAAGACAACATGGGCATTCGGTGAGGTTAATGCAGTCTTTGAACCTGCTGAAAAGTTTTTATTTTTCTACTTTTGAAGAGTCATGATCCAAATCCCATACCCATAGGACCAATCTGAGAACATTATAAGAAGGAAGAGATGAGAGATAATGTAAAAACCTAGGACACTGTAGCATCTGAGTGGTATTGAGGAAATGAACTAGGGAAGAAAAAAGGAATGGGGGTGGAGGGCACTGTAGCAGAAGAAACAAGAGGTCTTGCCAAATGGCTGAACGCACAAAGCAAGGTAAAGAATTAAACATAACTTTAAATTTTTGGTCATACTTGACATGGAGCACCATGATACCTAACAAACAAAAATAGAGAAGTATGGGAAAAGGTGGTTTTGGAATAGAAGATGATGTATTTGGCTTTGAATATACTAAGTTAGAGATTTAAACAAATTCAGGACTAAAACTGGCAACTATTTAAATAGTTTAAGCAGCATTATAATAATGATATATCATGGATTTAAAGCATAAACAAATAAGCAGAATTTAAACAGTATAGATAATTTAAATGAAGTTTTTTTCCCCCTGCAATTGAATGTTCTATTAAAACTATCAGACAAAGAGTAAACAGAGTAATTTATTGTGATGCTTTCTTCAGTGTAATGCAATTACAGATACAACTAAATATAACACTAATATCTTCTTTCAACTATCATCACAAAGAGAGAAGGATAGCATGATTAATTCACAACAGTAGATAACACAAAAGAGCAGCTATTCAAACACATATATTAGGATCTGGATTTGTTTTTACAATGGGCAGGATGTGATTGCTATTCTGGGATTGAACTACATCAAACATGAAAGTGGAAGTCAATAGTGAGGATTTCACTAAGGAGATGCTGTTGTACCAGATTCCTTTTAGTCAAGCTCTTATTGCTGAGTTTAGGTCACCAAACAACTAACTGGACCTGAGTGTGCAGTCTTCCAAGCAGAGGGGATGGTGTAAACAGTGGGTAGGCTGGTGGAGACGCAGGGCACCAAAACACCTGCAGCTTTGGTTTTTTGTGGTACATCAGTCTTGGAGAGGTTATACTTTAGTTTTACATGATTCCAAAGAAAGGAAGTGCAGGTCAACTCATTAGTTTAAAAAATACTGGAAGGAAAAGTTTTAACCATCACAATTATAAAATTGTTCTACGTGACTTCTTAGCAGATTAACTGAATGCTGCTAATTACAAATGAAATTTATTATTTCACTCAAACAGGCTTGGATGACAATATGAAAATTTAGTCAAATTACTATGTGTATTTAAAAGCAAATAGTGTTACATTATGCTTTTATGATATTATACTTAGTTCTTCAGAAAAAATAATTTTGACTTATCTTTTAAAGATACTTTAGTTTTAAAACATCAATTTTTAAGTGGAAGTGCTTATATTTACATAGGATAGCATATTAAATTCAGTTAAGGGTAAGTTGCCACTTTCAATATTCTATCTTTACTTAGTTCTTCTCTCCCCCACTTGTATTTCCTCTACTCTCCTACAATACGTACACATGCCCATGCACACACACAAACTTTCCCTGATTCACGTGGATATGCAAATGTCAGGAAGACTGCAGCAATGACCCTTTCTGCACTCATAAACTAATTATTTAAACAAATACTTTAAAGCAAAGGGGAACTTAGGCTCAATCTTAGAGTTTGATTCCCCTTTTCTTCTTTTTCCCTCAGGCAAGCCAACTAAATTTGCTTCTAAAGGATCTAAGAATTACAGTTGATGAAGAAAATTTTAAGAAGCTAATCAAGAATTTTTTTAGAATATAATTAAGAAGATTTGCTTTGTATTTACTTATGAATAATTTCTCTTTCATAAATGAGAGTAAAAATCTCAAAACTTGATGAAATTTGCCAAGTGGTACCCATATGTTATGTGATTATCCCTTCCTTCCCCATTTTAGATCACAGATATTGAAAGATTATTTTATGAGTCAAATATAAATTTTTCTTCTATAAAGGAAATTGGTTTTCTCTCTAATTTATTTGTTTTAATGCTTCTTTTTCTGTATTAACACATGCTGGATTACATATCAGAAGACAAATATTTTGATTTTGATATCTTTTTTAGCTGCATAATTTCTTCAGAATCTCCCCCACTGAATTCCCTTTAGTTATATATTGCCTGCTAGAGGATTAGGTTTTCTTTTCAATTTGCTGACATTATTTTAAGTATTTAAGTTTTTCCTAGATTTAAACAAATGAGTCTTGATTAGACTTGCACAGACAACTGCTGATATCCAGTGTGTTTTTCTCATTTATATGACTGCTAGACTACATTTCCTTGCTGTATGTATCGAAATACGCTATATCACCATTTTCCCCAGTAGAATGTGGGCAGAACTGTCACATGCATTTCCTGGCTGAGGCTGGTAAGAACAGGTGGCCTTTCTCCATGCACTCTCTCTCTTTTCCCATCTATCAACAAAGGAGAGAGAACTTCAAGTATATAAAAGAGGACAAAGCTGCAGGCTAGAAGGAGCCCAGATCCCTGGATTAATATATGAAGTAGAGACCCCCTTCCTGACTCACTCATGACAGATGTCAGCAAAAAATAAATTTTTACTATTAAGCATTAAGATATGGAGAATTTTTTTCAACAATTAAGGAATTCAAAACTCAAAACAAGTATGAACATATCTATCACTTAAAATTAGATTCAGCAGCATATAAATGCTGTGTTAAACTGAATGTATTTAACAAAAATAATTTTAAATATATATTTTCCAGGTTTCAAACACTATCAGTGGCTCCTATTCTGATATTTAGTTTCTTCATTATACAAATTAGAGCTTTTTATTTGCTTTAAATTTTGTCCGATAGTCTTGCCTTTATATTACAACTGCCACAAAATAAATCAAAAGACAAAGGACTTAGAACAAAGTACACATCAAAAAACAAAAACAAAGGACTGAGATTTAAAAACAAACAAACAAAAAAGCAGAGAGATTGCATAAGATTTTCAAATCATGGGTATGCCAAGAAGAATGAGTGATCCAGTTGCTGAAATTAGTTTTCCCCCAAAATCAATTCACAAAGTTATTTTAATACATCAAACCATTATTGGTGTCTTGACAGTTTATAGTAGAATTAAGACAAATTAAGCTTTAATAAAGATTATCTTATTGCACCATATAGTTGGTTTCTAAATGAGTAAAAACATATTATTTTTAAACAGAGTTTCATGTGATATAAACTTAAAATTAAAAAATAATTTCTTAAAAATTTTCATTCAATCTTTACTGGTTGCTTTAGGCACTGACTCTATAAAAATCAATCTTCTCCAGTTATCTCATCCCTTCCTAGCTTTTCTAAACCAATTTTTTAAAATTATATGCAACCAGGTACGTTCATATATATTTCATATGTGATTTCCATATGCCACTTAAACATCTTCAATTAAGCTTTAAACTACTTGACAATATCCAGAATCCAATGTTGTGTATTCCCCAAGGCATCTAATGAAATGTTGGGCATATAATAAGCATGAAATAAACATATGCTTGTTCTTCTTGCACAATAGAAAGACTTTAAGAATTGATTTTCAAGGCCAAGGACTGGCTATTACTGTGACTGGGTAAGCTCAGGATGTTGTTTTTCTGTTACATCTTCAGCAAAAGGTAAAAATTAACATAGTCGAATGTTATTTGTAAAAAGTAAATCAAAAGAAAAAGCGGCCAACTTTGGCCAGTTCCCAGTGTAAATATAGTCTCATGTGCAAAAGTATTTACATGTGATATTGAAAATAGTACTGGAATAATTTATTTTTCTAATTTTATATCTTTAACCATTTAAAAGAATATATTTAGCCATAGGAATATGGGGTTTTATTAATACAAAACCAGAATGTTTAAAATCCCTATTTTTACATGAATAGTAAAGTCTAGATAAGCACATATGTATTAAGTTTCTATAAATACTTTAAAACATTCCTTTAGCAATCCATGTCTTTTGCCTAAGGAGAAAAATACCATTAGAAGGATTCACGTCACTTTGTAGCCTCTCAGCTGTCACTCTTTCTTTAATCTTCATTATTATCTTCTTGTTCATTCTGTAATATCCTCAAATTCAAAAGAACATCAAACCACAGATACTATGAGGTCACAAAAAAATAAACTTACCATTGACAAGATTTTGGCTGAGAATAAATCAATATTACCACTTTATGGGGAAATTTCTATATAATTCATAAAATAAGTTAACTGATCCTCTTAATCTTAAATATTCACTAACATGTATAGAAGTCCTTTTGGTTTACACAATTATGTAAAAGTAAACTGTGATTAAAAGCTAATTAATATTGGAAACAACTTTTTAATTACAAAAACATGAATTTTTTAACATTCTTTAAAGCATCTAGGCATAATTTCATGATATACCTTATAAGCCCCAGATATGAACTTTGGCAACTACATGAATATTTGTTAAGTGTTGACAGCTGTAACAAGTTAGGAAATGAATGCTCAAGAGCGTGAAGGTTATAGCTCTTACTAAGCAACTGACCAAGTTCGTACCAACTTTTCAAAGACTCATATGTATGTGGTTCTATTAATGTACTATTTAGGCTCAAAAACCATAGATATTCTAGGCCCTGTGAAAGATACTTTTCATATATGTTATCTTTTTCAGGAACTCCTAAATGATACACCATGAAGAGATTATAGGAGTGCTATCCAAAATACCAATCCCTCATGCTATGGAGCAGCTAGAAGGGTCAGCTACTTGTCTCTACCTAAGCTCATTTGGATTCCTTAAAGGACTGTCCAAGTGGAACAGATTCATGAATGTGCCCTTCAAACACCACTATTGTTGGGTGCAATGAACAACAGCTGTCTTTCTGCCACCATGCCCTAGGCAGGGTCAGTGAGGCGCCCTACCCTTAGACATGTCCATTTGCAGTCTGCAGTAGCATACACCATCCTCTTTGGATAAGGAGCCTGTGGAACTTCAGGGAGTGTACGTTTCATGTGCTCAACTATTAAAAAATATTAAGAAACACATATGGCCATTTCATGGAAGCAAGGTTAGATTATTTTTAAGCTTGGTACACTTTCACTAATAATTTCATTTTTTCTTATGATAACTATATTACACAGGATTTTTTTTTACCATGTCATGTCCTAAATACATATACACAAACACCTTTTATCTTATCCCAGTGTGGCATGTACATTTAACGTTGCATATATGACATGATGTGAAATATACTGGGAAGTTTAAAACCATTTTAATACTAACAAAAATATTAATTATTATTAATATTTAAATGTAAAGGTTTGAAATCTATAGGCATGCAGGAACAATTTGATTCATACCTTAAGAGCTGATAATTATTTTAAGGTTTGAATTCTTAGTGATTATTTGTTAGCACATATTATTTACATGGCACTTCATAGGGCCTATACATACAACATTATTTAATTTTTAAAACAACTCCATGAAAGAGGTATTATTATTTTTATTTCATATATTTGAAACAGGTAATGTCCCAGGACCACAGATCCAATAAATAGTAAAGTGGAAATCTAAACTGTGGTCTTTGCTAACTATATATCCTCTCCAAATTTTTAGTTACATTTAGTTACATTAACCAAATTTTTAGTTAAATTAAATTAAAATTTAATTACATGAATTTCTAGTTAAATGTTATGAATAACTTATAGCATAGATTCCTATAGTAAGTCAAAGAGTAAAGAGTGCATTAACAAACATTTTTAACCCTTACTATGATATTTATTGGTTTTACAACTGCTTCCTTTCTATATGATCTGTTTCTGTCAACTAATCTTCTTACAAGCATTTTTTTTTTAATAATGCCAACTTTTAGGGAGAATAAATGGTAGGTGAGAATGATGGAGGGAAAAGACTTGAAATTGGTACATCAACTGAGTTAAGTTTGGTGCCTTGGCTAAATCAAGAAATTAAGTTGGGGCAATGCCCATTACTTCTCATGGACAACTTTATTTGAAAAAAAAAAAAAGAAAAATTTGCTCTTTGCCAAAATACTAGTAATCTTAACTATATATCTGGTCTGTTGATGTTGCCTACAAATGTTGACAGAGTTCCATATCACCAATTTGGTCTCATTACTTCAAATATTACCTATTTCCAAAAGTCTTTCTTGATAAGTTATGACCACAGTTGACCTGTCTTCTCATTTCTCTGTCCTATTAGTTTTAGTAATCATTTTTCATTCTCACTGGACCATGTGTAAAGTAAATCTCAATTATCAAATTGTCCAATATGTATCTACAATATGTTCCTTAGGAGCCAGAAGATAAATTAGAAAGAAATGCAGATCACCATTATCTCCAGAGGAGACCTAAGTTGCCCAATGTCACACAGTCAGTTAGTAGCAGACTTGTTTAATGTCACCTCTCTTAATACTATATCATTGCTCTTGCTGTCACTAGAGCAAAAATAGCTTCACTTGTCTGTGAACCAGACAGTATGGTTTACTGAACACTTAATGGGAGTAAGCATTAAACTAACATTCTTTTTTCTTTCATAACAAGGTTTGTGAAACAGAGCCTCCTCTACTGAACCCTTCTTGATTAAACAGAAATGAATACAAATTGCCTTGCCCTACTTCTAATTCCAAAGGGCAACTTGTATTTCCACAGTGTGAGAAGTCAGGCAAGCTCTACTAAGGATTTGGATAATCATAGCACCTAATGCTATGACTACTGACTTTCCTGGCTACAACTTTTTATAAGAATCCTAAATATTTTTTAGGCAGTAAACTTCCAGCATTATGCCCTTTTTACCACCATATGCAAACTACTGTTTATATTCTTATTTTTTTTTTAACCAGATCTTCACATCAACAAAGACTAAAGGAACTTGTGCTATTTTCTCCAGTAGAATAGTCTCACCTAGGATGGCCATAGGAGACAATCTACCATTTTGTACAATATAGATTCATATAAATAGCAGCAATCACCACTGTTAGATGCTAATTTTACAAATGGAGGAAATGACTGCTCAGAGAGGTTAGTGATTTGTACAAGTGACCTCGGTTATGAGCAGAGCTAAGAACGTGACTATCTTCCAGCACAGGCTCTTACCTCAGCATGCTTCTTAAAGGTATGCTGGTGTTTTATATGTAACAAATGCAATAAAATACATATTAAAATGCAAGTAACTTTACATTTCTATTGACTCTGCTGATTAATTTAGAAAACATTGTTTATCAACACCACAGTTCATTTGGAACATAGCAATTCAAATTTCTGGGTTGGATTCATCATCTACAATATATAAGGCTTAAAAAACAGCTAAAGACAAAGTTCTGTTGGTAGTTATACAAATAGATAAATACTAGTTCTACATATAGTGTGTAAAAAATATATATAGTTACAACACATTTGAGTTTCCATCTACAAGATCAAAAAATGTATTCATTAATTGAATATGAGGTCCTTCTGGTAAATACACTAGTATTTACATAATAACAATGAAAAAGAAAGGACAATACCAACATAGCTATGTCACAATGCTAAGGTGTAATCCATGACAGACACATGGGTATTTCAGAGATTCAAATATACAAACGAATGTGTTCTAGAATTTATAACATATGTATGCTGTATCTTTATTTATATGTGCTATCTCTATAAGAGAGATAAAGGGAGTGATTACTATGTATCAGGCACTGGGTTCACTGATTTTACAGATATAATTTTAATGTTTTATTTATTTGAGACAGTGAGACAGAGAGGGAGCATGAGAGGAGAGAGGGTCAGAGGGAGAAGCAGACTCCATGCCAGGCATGGAGCCTGATGCAGGACCGGATCCCAGGACTCCAGGATCATGACCTGAGCCAAAGCCATTGCCCAACCAACTGAACCACCCAGGCACCCCACAGGTATATTTTCATTCAATACTCACAACTGTTCTTTGAGTTGGGTGCTATTTTTATTCCACTTTACAAATGAAGGAGCTGGAACTTACACAATGACTTTCCAAGATCACAATCTTTTTTTTGTTTTTTTTTTTAAGATTTTATTTACTTATTTGACAGAGAGAGATCACAAGTAGGCAGAGAGGCAAGCAGAGAGTAAGGGGGAAGCGGACTCCCTGTGGAGCAGAGAGCCCGATGTGGGGCACAATCCCAGGACCCTGAGATCATGACCTGAGCCGGAGGCAGAGGCTTAACCCACTGAGCCACCCAGGTGCCTCCCAAGATCACATTCTTTTGATAATACTAAACAAGCTCATCTTACTAATCATTTGTTAGGTGACCACGATTCTGCTAGATGACTTGTGCTAAATTGAGTGCTGTCCTCAGGTACACTGCATCTAGTTAAGGTATCATGTCTTGCACACATGGAACAAGCAGCAGTCCCAAATGTTAACAAAGTCTCATCCATGATCATTTGTTGCATTTTTGCCTAATGCCCTTTTGTGACCAAAGAAGGTATGCACATAATTTGTGGAAACCAAAACAAATAAAACCCTTGAAAAAGAATCTGCTGCAAAGGACTGAAAATCAAATGGAGCCCAATTTCCATGCCTTTACAAAAATTAAGTAAAAAAGAAAAAAATTGATCATGGATTCTCATATATTTTTAGTATATTACTTTCCCCCTTTCTTTCCTTTCACTTCTGCTTCCCAGAAATACAATAAAGTCAGTTAAAACTTGAGGAATGGGAAAGCTTGAACAATACACAAGAGATATTCAAATCTCTTCATTTGGATGGTTAGGGAATCGGGAGGGTTTTGTTTTGTTTTGTTTTCTTAAGACCATGGACAGTTTTTAGCAAGTTCAAGGTAATTGGGATTTATACACTCCCATTTATGTGGTGTTTGTCAAAAAAGAAAAGAATGAAAGAAAGAAACACACACACCAAACTAGTATGCATGCCAGAATATCACAGAGAATTCAAACAGAATTGGGATCTTTTGCACTAGGGAACATATTTACTGAAGCAGAAAGTATCCTCTGTGTGAATAACCTTCCCTGAAATATCTTGGCATAAATGTGTTTAAACTCATTTAAAATACCATACTGTCTATACATTTTCCATGCTTGTCAAGTCCCTCAAACTATACTGTAAGTCACCTCATCACAGTACTACTCTATTTTGTGATACTTGCTGGTAATAAGCACACAAAACTTCAAAACTTAACCTAGATTCAATTCAAAACCTAATATTTTCAAATTCAATAATCACCATTCAAAACTATCATTCACTAATGTCGTTATGTGTTTTAATAGTTTTCAAATCAAATCTCTAAACATCAATTTATTTTTTATACATATAAATATGTACCCCGTAATACATATAATATATATAATTATAATATATATACCCTGTAATATATAAATATATGTATATAATTACATATATATTTTGTGTGTGTGTGTGCATGTGTGTCTGTATATATATACATATATATATATATATATATATATATATCTTGTAATATAGGTCAAATTCATTTGTTAATCTTGGTTTAATGATAGGAATTATTCTGACTTCTATTTGCCTTATAACCTAGGGACATTTCAGAAGCAGAAGTTTAAATATTGTTTTTCCCTTTTTTTTTAAATGAGTGTGTTAAGCATCTGCCTCTGGCTCACTCAGGTCATGATCCCAGGATCTTGGGATCAAGCCCTGCATCAGGCTCCCTGCTCATGGGGAACTTCTGTCACAGGTTTTTCTGCTGCTTATTTTACCAATATTTCTGAAATTCAGAGTTTAGCCAGGATTACTCTGGAATTTCTAGCTTCAATTATAAATTGATGGGACAGTAAGCTTGGCCATTGTTGAGTCATATACTCACCCTTAAATCTTTCAACTGTGGTCTGACCTTGAGGTTATGTTTAGTGAGTTGGTGATTCTCTTCGGATATGGGTGTAAAACAATGGAGATAGGGGAGGGAGAATGCGCAATCACAAAATGTTGACAAGAAAATTTGTTAATTTAACTTTAATGCTCTAGTTTCAGAACTATGTACATAGTGGTAGATTAGGCCCTGGGAATACACTCTTCAATTCTGAGGCTGCAAATGAGAAGAAACTTGAAAACTGTTAATTTCATTAACATTCTACTGTTAATTATCTACAGATCCAAATGACTCCCTTCAATAGAACACTGGCTCCTCTTTTTTGGTCATATGTATGTTAATGTATATCCCAGTAACCATATACACTTACTGATTGTACCACTTAAGTACCATTCATTATTTTGCCCTTGTGTTGTCATTATTTACATTTATGGAAGTTTTTCCTATTAGAATGTTTAAAGTGATAGTGCTGGAGAGTAGGAAGACATCATAACCACTAGCTAGGATATATCCAGATTTTTTTTCAGCCAATTTGGGAGGCTTCTTTAAGAAAATGAATAAAAATTATAAACATAAAATTAAGTATGGGGCGGCTGGGTTGCTCAGTGGGTTGTGCCTCTGCCTTGGGCTCAGGTCATGATCTCAGGGTCCTGGGATCGAGGCCCGCATCAGGTTCTCTGCTCAGTGGGGAGCCTGCTTCCCCCTCCCCCTCTGCCTGCCTTTCTGCCTACTTGTGATCTCTCTCTCTGTGTCAAATAAATAAATAAAATCTTAAAAAAAATTAAGTATGAAAAGGATATTTTAGATTGAAAAATAAATCTAATATTTTAAAAATATGACAATTATCACAAGTATTGAAATTTTGGAAAAAATTGGGAAAAATTATATTTTTAAATGAATTGATAGACATACCTCTGTAATACTTTATTCCTACATATTTCAGCTTATACTTTTTGATTGCCTCTTCATATGACAAATTTTATTACCTATATATAGAATAGAAAGATGATCTATTCTTTCTTTTAGCATACTTGACTAATTTTTATATTGAATGTTAGACTATGTAAGACATAATTTAATCCAGACAATTTTTTCTGTGCTTGTTATGACTACCAAAAAGTTGTAGGCTATATTCATAGAAAATTTGAAAAATTCTGTTTTGTGTGGTTTCCATCAAAAAAAAAAAGGAAAAGTGTATGTACTGAAAACTTTACATTATCGATTATCTATTTGAAATGGATAAACCTCTTTTAACTAGGTATAAATGAAAACCAAATTTTTCTTTGCTTATAACTATATATAAATAAATATAAATTTATATGTATATATTACATATATATATATATATATATATACACACACACACACACACATATATATATATATATATATATATATAAAGAATTTTCCACACACTAGCTTCTGCCTCTATATGTTCCAAATTTTTTACTTCTTCCATTATTCACATACTTCCATTGGCAAATAACACTTGACAAGTTAATTCTGTAGTAAGATCACTTGATCTAAACCTTCATTTCACAATCTCAGGTAATCAGCACAGTGGTCAGAATGGATATTCCCAAGTTATTTATATACAGGGGATGACAACAATAACCTTAAGTAAATATAAAAGTGACTATAAACCATGATATATGTCATTATCCCCCAAATAATTTTATCTTCCCTATTGCTAATACTTTAGAATGTCCACAACTATTTCAATACCCTGCAAACAAAGAGAAAAGTAACTACAGAGCCATGTTTTCAACTGAGTGAGGTTTAGCAAAAATACGTGATCATGAGACTAGATTGCTAGGGTACCTTCTTATGCCTTTGAAGGGCCTATATAAGTAAGGAGCCACAAATTTCAGGCCTAATTATCTTCTTGGTACATCCTCTTCAAAATAACTGCCCCCTGACCATGTCACTAATAGGAACACATATTTATGATTTATATCATAATTACATATTTATTTATATCAATATTATATATTCATATATATATGAATTGGGAATATATATATACATGATGTTGTTCTGTTCAGCTCATGATGTTGTACAGCAGAAATTATAAGGGAAGTGGAGCCTAATGTTTTCTCCTCTACTTGCAGATTAAATAGAAAACTGAAAATGAAGTGAAACTAATATGATGATTACAATTATATCTTCCATCATGAGGGAGATTACAAATCTGGTTGACAGAGGTTAGTTTTGTTGGTATGGCAATGTAGATGTGCCATAAGAATGGAAATGCAAAATTAAAATCAAGTACTAGAGGGGCACCTGGGTGGCTCAGTGGGTTAAAGCCTCTGCCTTC
>PISX010034307.1:0-14128 GCA_004024625.1 Mellivora capensis
TTTTCTCTCCCCCCTTGGCAGCTCCGGATGGTTCTTGGAGGTTTAGAGGAAAGCAAACTGCACCCAGACCTCCCTCCCAGAGAGAAGCCCCAGTCCGTTCCCCTCTGGGTGCTGCAGAGCAGGTTCCCAGCCGCGATCTCTGGGGACACCTGTGTGTCCTGCCTGTACTCAAAACCACAAGCGGCAGCTGTCTGGGCAGTTCCAGACCGCCAGAGAGTTTCCAAGCAGGGAAGGCACACAGAGATTTTCCTGCTGGCCCAAGCTGGGAGCGATCAGACTTTCTGGGTCCTAGAGAGCCCTGCTGGCGCCTGAGCGCCTCTCTCCGGGGAGGGGGTGGAGCTCGTCTCAGGCTCTGCTAGCACAGCACGGCACACACGTGGGGACTGCAAAAGTCTGTTTCTGCTCCGGGAGGGTCCCAGCCCCTGCCACATGCCAAGCGCCCTTAGGAGGTCTCCTCACAGCTCAGAGACCAAGACCTGGTTTCTCTGCTGCACTCTCTCTGGCTCAGCGCCAGGGGTGTCTGCCCTCTGTGGGGGACTTAAGCCCCTGTCCCTGTCCCTAACAGTTCCAATTCCCACAATTTCACCCTGCGATCTTTTCTCCTTTTGAGTGCTTTTTATCAGTCTTCAAGTTAATGCTAGTCCCCAGTGTTAGGGGACTCTCGTATTGGGGTATTACTTCCCAATACATTTCCTATGGTGGCTCTCTCCCCCTTTTGTTTATCTTCTGTACCAGTCTGGCATTCCCACTCAGCTTTACCTGCCCACTGGGGTCTTCTGCCCCCGTAGATATCCTGACGAGTAGAATTCTGATCTCAGGCTGATTTCATGAGTGATCAGAGTTCCTTGGTAGGTAATCAGCTCACTTTAGGGGACAGGTTGAACCAGAGCCTCCTCCTAGTTCCCCGCCATCTTGTCTCCCCCACTCTATCCTAATAGATTCTTAATATTTCCAAAAATCAAGCCTGATAAAAGGAGGATGGCTGTTTGCTAATGAAATTTCATGGCCTGATACTTTTCTTTTTTTTTTTTTTTTTAAAGCTGAATATCTGTATTATGTGTTACATTGAAAGCTCCAATCCTACGTCTCTACTTTTTTTTTTTTCTTTTAAGATTTCATCTACTTATTTGACAGACAGAGATCACAAGTAGGCAAGAGAGGCAGGCAGGGAGAGAGAGGAGGATGCAGGCCCTCTGCGGAGCAGAGAGCCCGATGTGGGGCTCGATCCCAGGACCCCGGGATCATGACCCGAGCCGAAAGCAGAGGCCTCAACCCACTGAGCCACCCAGGCGCCCCTTTGATACTTTTCTTCATGACCATATACATGAGCAGACGACAGTCAAGAAGCATTATGTGACTATCACTATATAGAGAGACATGGATTGGAGAAAGTACCTCTGGCTTCATAACATTTAGATTCTTATTAGAATGTGTGATACACATGGAGGTATGCACAGATAAATAAAATTAAATAGGACTATAGTATGAAGAATAATAATCAGTTCAAATTTTATTAGTCTCACTAAGTTTTGATAATTCAACCTGATGGATAATTCCAAAACTGAAGAGCTTACCTTGTCATGAGATAGTTCATACTGTATAAATTTTTTGGAGGATGTCTATCTCTTATGTTAAATTAGAAATGTAATGAAAGATTCCCAGCACTTAGTGCCTGGAATATGGTATGTACTCAATAAAATTTTGTTGAATTAATGTACTTTTTATATCAAGTCAATAATTTACCTCTGAAATTTATTTTTTCTATTACTACCTATATTTGCTCTCTGGACAAACATAGAATAAGCCTGGTCTCTTTTATACAATGTAACTTTAAATATTTAAAGCCAGTTCTTAAATTCAGAGTTCTGAAACTGAAGGGGTTCCCTGATTTTCAGATAAGAGTATTCAGCCACCAGGATATGTGCCAGGGCATAAAGAAAGCCACAAGAGAGAGAAATAGAGCCACATTGTTCTGCCATAGCTATTCAAAAATTGGTACATGAAAATATTTTATTTAAAAATACAGGTACATGGTACACTAGTATGAAAAACTCACATGAATTTGTCAAATAAAATAAGAAAATTCAATGAAATGATATTTAGAAGAGGTCTTCTGTCAGGAAACCTGGTCTACAGAGAAATCATAACTATTTTCCTTATGTATCACAGGCTTACTGGTAGAAATTTTTGAAAAGAAAGTTTAGTTGACGGTTACATTGTATCAATGAAGAAACTGTCATCCAGAAAAAGAAAGTGACTTCACAGAAGGCACAAAATATATTAATAGTATAACCTTCACAAGAATCTATGTAACATTATTCATACTCAATAAACTCCTTCAACTGTGTGTGACACATTTTAAAATCTTCATTGTCCAGATTAACCTCCTGCCCATATCTCTTAAAATATAATGCCTCTCTAAGTTATCCTTTAAATGGTCAACAGAGATTCCTTTCTAAAATACAAATCAATACATGAAAATTTTGTTTCCATAAACATTCAGTAGTAGAAAGTATGAAGTATTTAAAAAAGCAAAATAATGGGAACATGTTAAATGATCATGGGAGGCGACCTGAAAATGTCCCCAGTGGTCAAAGCTTAAACAATATAAACAACAAATTAAATAACAAAGTTAAGCTGCAACCCAAAATCTAAAACTAGTATGCAAGAGTTCACAAATAAATAGATTGATAAATAAATACACAAATTTCCTTACAGAAAAATTCCAAAGAATATGTGAAGATATAATTCCTCTAAGAGATAGAGATTAACTGTCTCATCGAGAGTGGGCTAGATTGAGCGACTTCTGTAGAATAGAGAAGCCTTTCAAATATCACTTTAAATATGAAATGAATGTTAATAGAACCACTGATGTATTAGGGATATCATAAACCCTCTTAGAAGGTGTGATAAGGCTAATTTACTTCTGTGATATTCTTCCCCATTTCCTTAAACTCAGTCTTATCATGAGTAAATCACAAATTGGAGACATTATGCAAAATACCTGACCAGTATTCCTCAAAACTGTGAAGGCCATCAAAAGGTCTCAGAAAAAAAAAAATCTGAGGAAAAGTCACAATCAAGAGGTCTAAGGAGACCTGATGACTAAACTTAATTTGGTATCTTGAATAGAATCTTTAGATTATGAAGAAAAAAGACAGTAGTTCTAGAGAGTAATGTTGATAATGGGGAAGACTATATATGTGTGGGGAAGAGGGTATATGGTAAATCTTTGTACCTTCCTCTCAATTTTGCTGTAAACCCAAAATGCTCTTTGAAAAAGTCTTTTATTTTAAAAAAAGGAATATAGGAAAAGAGTAGTGAAACCCCAGAATGTGTAACTTTCTATTAACATGGAAATGCCATTTTTTTCTTAGATTTGACAAATGAATCATGGTAATATAAGATGTTAACATTAAGAGAAACTGGATGAAGAATATATGAAATTTTCTCTACTAGGTTTTCAGGTTTTCTATAAATCTATTTTGTTTTTAATATTTATTAAAAGAAAAAACAAACATGACATCACCAATGACAGAGTACAGAATTCCAAGGACTATTCCCTATACAGAAACACCAAAATTGGTGAGCAAAAACTATACTTAAAAAATTACTGGTGATATACTTCCTAGATTTTATAAAGATAAAAATTTACATATCCAAGAAGCTCAACATACTTCAAGTAGGAAAACATATATAAATCCCTACTGAGACAAATTATAACCAAATGGTCAAAAGACAGAGAATCTTGGAAGTCAAGAGAGAAGCAACTTCTTATGTATAAGGGATCTTCAATAAGATTACAATTTCTAATTAGACTTTTGGTGTCAGAAACCAGTGTGGTGACATATTTAAAGTGCTATAAGAAAAAAAAAATTCCACCCAAGGATTCTGGCAAAACCTATCCTTCAATCATGAAAGGAAAATTAATTCCCAGATAAAAAAAATGCTGAGAATATTTGTGATTAGGAAACCTTTCCTACAGGAAGTACCTCAAACCATAATGAAAGACATTAGACAGCAACTAAAAATCATATAAAAAGTATAAAACTAGTTACAGGGCACCTGTGTGGCTCAGTCAGTTAAAGTGTCCAGGGATTGAGTCCCACACTGGGCTCCCTTCTCAGCAGGGAGTCTGCTTCTCCCTCTGACCCCTGCCTCCCACTAATGCTCTCTCTCTCATTCTCTTTCTCCCAAGTAAATAAGATCTTTAAAAAAATTTTAAATAAAAAATATTTTAAATTGACAGAATGGTTAAAACAACATGATCTTCCTATATGCTGGATATTAGATGCTCTAGATTCAAAGTTACAAATAAGTTGAATATTTAAAAGAATCCATGCAAATTGTAATTAAGAGAGCAGAGATAGGTAAACTAATGTTAAGATAGGCTTTGATTGAAAATTGTTACCAGAGATAAAGAGGAACATTTTATATTGATAAAACAGTCAACTTATCAAGAAGATACCACAATTATAAACATGCACAGCTAACCATAGTGGTCCAAAATATTTGAAGAAAAATTTGAAGGAATTGAAGTTAAAAAAAAAAGAACATTTCTACAATGATAATTGAAGATTTCAATAACCCATTTATAATAATTGATAGTGCAATGAAATCAATGATCAGTAAAAAACAAAATGAAACAGTGGACTTGGAAAAAATAGAAGAGTTGAATGACACTATACAACAAGACCTAACGGGTACAGAGAGAAACACTCCCCCTGGAAGGAGTAGGATAAGCATTCTTCCTAAGCACACATGGAACATTATCCATGAAGAATTTTGTGTTAGTCCACAAAACAAATCTTTAAAAAAGTTAAAAGATTAAAAGCATACAAAGAATTTTTCTGAAAATGAAGTTTTTTGAATGAAAATAAAGTCAATATCAAACAAAACCTGGAAAATTTATAAATATAAAAAATGAAACAAAATGAAGAATGAATTGAAGAAATCACAAGAGAAATTAGAAAATACTTAAAGGCCAATCAAAACAAAAATACAATATACCAAAACATTTTGGATGCAGCAGAGGCTGTATTCATATGGAAATACATACTGTAAATAACTGCATTAAGAAAGGTGAAAGATCTCAAACCAAAACCTAACGTTATACCTTGAGGGACTATAAAAAGCAAACTAAACCAAACCTGGCAGAGGGAAGAAAATCATAAAAGATAGAGAAGAGATAGAGAATTTTGAAAACCTAATCAATGAAACCAGAAGTTTGTTCTTTGAAAATATCAACAAAATTGATTACTCTTTAGCTAGAATATTAAAGAAAAAGGAGAGAAAATACAAATAATTGAAATCAGAAATTTTAAAAGGACATATAAATACTGACTGTATAAAAATAAAAAGGATTATAGGAGAATACTAAGAAGAACTGTACATCAACAAATTATATAACCAAGATGAAATGGACAAACTCCAAGAAACACAAAACTTACCAAAACTGACTTAATAAAAAATAAAGAACCTGAACATGTCTAAAAGTATGGAGATTGACTAAGTAAATAAAAACCTTCCAATGACAAAAAAGTCCAAGAGCAGATGGCTTCACTTGTTATAGTTAAGGAAGAATTAAGAGAAACCCTTCTAATTTGTTTTACAAAAAATAGAAAAGGAGGTATTTTTTTCTTTATTCTATGAAGACAGCATTACCCTGATATCAAAGCCAGAGAAGAACAAAACAAGAAAAGCACAAAGTAATATCCCTCAGGAAAATAGATATAAAATCCTCTGCTAAATACTAGTAAATGGAGTCAGGCAGCATACTAAAAGAACTATGTATCATGACTAAGTGGCTTATCCCAAAGTGCAAGGGTAATTCAACCTGTAAAAATCAATTAATGTAATATACCATTATATTACCAACATACCTTCATTAATAGGCTGAAGGAAAAAAAATGATGATCTTGACTGATGAAAAAAGCATTTGAAAAAATCCAATACTTTTTCATGATAAAAACACTTAAAAAACTAGCAATGTAAGGGACTTTTTTCAATATGATAAAGGTAGTAATGAAAAACCCACAGCTAACATTATACTAAGTGGTAAAAGACTGAAAACATTTCATCCCTGATCAAGAACAAGACTAAGAAGCCCACTTTGACCCTGTTATTAAACATAGTACTGGAAGTTCTAGCCAGAGAAGTTGAGCAAGAATAATAAATAAAATTAACTAAATTGTAAAGGAAGAAGTAAAACTAAATCTATTCACAGATGAAATTATCTTACATATAGAAAACACCAAGTAATTTGCATATAACAAAAAATATATTATAGCTAATAAACCAAATCAGTAAAATTGCAAGATACAAGGTGAATATACAAAAATCAGTTGTATTTGTACACAATACCATTGAACAATCAGAAAAGGAAATTAAGAAAACAATTCAATTTACTTATACAATCCAAAAGAATAAAATATGTAGGGATCATTGTATAAGAATTTTATAGTGAAAATAATAAATTATTATTGAAATACATTTAAAAAACCTTATTAAGTGGAAAGATATTCTGTGTTCACAAATAGGAAGATAAAAATTATTGTAAAGATGGCAACACCCTATGGCCTTCAACAGACGAATGGATAAAGAAGATGTGGTCCATATATACAATGGAATATTAGCCATCAAAAAGGATGAATACCCAACTTTTCCATCAACATGGATGGGACTGGAGGAGATTATGCTGAGTGAAATAAATCAAGCAGATAAAGTGAATTACATGGTTTCACTTGTGGAACATAAGGAATAACACGGGGGGACATTAGGAGAAGGAAAGGAAAAGTGAAGGGGGGCAAATTGGAGGGGAAGATGAACCATGACAGACTCTGGACTCCAAGAAACAAACTGAGGGTTTTAGAAGGGAAGGGAGTGGAAGGATGGGTGAGCCTGGTGGTGGACATTAAGGAGGGCATACAGTGCATGGAGTACTGGTTGTTGTACACAAACAATGAATCTTGGAACACTACAACAAAAACTAAGTATGTATTTTATGGCGATTAACATAACACCACAAAAAAAAAAAAAAGATGGCAATACTACCCAAAGCAATCTATAGATTCAAAGCATTCCCTTTTCCACTGGTATGGAAATGCCAATCTTTAAATTCATATGGAATTGCAAGGAACCCCAAGTAGTCACAATAGTCACGAGAAAGAACAAAGATGGGGCACCTGAGTGGCTAAGTTGATTAAGTGCCTGACTCTTGACTTCAGTTCATGGATGATCTCAAGATTGTGGGATAGAGCCCCACATCAAGCTCCACACTGGGCGTGGAACCTTCCTTAGATCCTCTCTCCTTTATCTCTCACCCTCTCTAAAATGAAAATAAAAATAAAAAATAAAAAAGGACAAAGAGTATTCACAAGTCACAATTCCTAATTTCCATATTTACCACAAGGCTACCGTAATTACAACAGTGTGCTACTGGCATAAGAATAGGGATATCAATCCATGGAATAGGATTTTGAGTCCAGAAAACCCAAACATGTATGTTTAATTGATTTCCAACAAGGGGCAAAATCATTCAATAGGGAAGGAAGAACTTCTTCAACAAGTGGTGCAGAAATAACTGGATATCCACATGAAGAACTAAGTTGTTTCCCTATATCATACCAATATAAAAATTTACTCAAAATGGATTAAAGACATAAATTTAAGAGCTAAGACTTCTAGAAGAAAACAGGGATAAATGTTCATGTTTTGGGTTTTGGCATTGAGTTCTTAGGTATGAAACCAAAAGCATATGCAAGAAAAAAAAGAAACATACATTGGAATTCATCATAATTAAAGGTTCATCCATCAAATGATCCTGTCAAGAAAGTGAAAACAGCTCAAGTTACAGTAGTGAATTCAATAATTTTTTCCAGCTTTTATCTTTCATATTATTTTGTGACATATCTATTAATATTTTAAATTGTGCATTATATGGTACTTATCCTTTATTTATTTATTTATTTATTTTCCTTTACAACTCTCAACTGAGTGGCTTGCAGGTGGAGGTGATCAATATTGTTTTCTTGAATTAACCATTGAATGAATACCAATCTATCCTTAGTTTCCCTACTTATAATCATTTAAGTACACATGAAAACAATGGCTTCATAATGAAGATATAACTCTAAGGAAATGAGGAATAAAGGGGTGATCAAAGTCACTTTGGTATAATAAGAAATACATCCTAGAGAAATAAATTTTAAGGCAAATTTTGAAAGAAATAAGGAAATGCTTCATTGGTGCTTAGTGGAAATTAATCTATAGATGTGTAGGTAGAAAAATAATGGAATCAATAAAGACAGGCCAAAAACTAGCAACACTGGTATAAAAGAGGTAACAAATAAATTATATTGTATGAAACATGTGGGCTCTGATTGGGAATAGAACAAAAACCGTGGTTATGAGCAATAAATAAAAAGGATTTTGTTAATTATCTGACTTATTTATTTATTACTTATTTAAATGTGACACATTTGCCCCATAGGCCAGAAGAGTTAGACGGATTTTTTCCTACTTTACATTTTACATATTGAATCAGTGGTATTAGACATGGTGATATCAGACATATCAAACCTATTGTTTGAAATATGAATAAATAGGGGCACTTGGGTGGCTCAGTGGGTTAAAGCCTCTGCCTTCAACCCAGGTCATGATCCCAGGGTCGTGGGATCGAGCCCCGCACTGGGCTCTCTGCTCAGTGGGGAGCCTGCTTCCTCCTCTCTCTCTGCCTGCCTCTCTGCCTACTTGTGATCTCTGTCTGTCAAATAAATAAATAAAATCTTTTAAAAAATAAATATGAATAAATATATATCATTTTTAACCTGATCCTAAAAATGAGGCAATTTTTGTCACATGGCAATATCTCATAATATAATTTAAAAATGAGGTGTGGGGGTGTAGATTGGTTTAAGCATCTATCTACTTACTGGGAGGCTATACATTATCCTAAAATCTTAGTTCTAGTCTTTCTTTTTAAACAATTTAACTTCACAATATGAATGAAATAAATCATTCGTATATTTCACTAACACTATAGTCATATATGGCCAGCAAAATAGCCTGTAGCAAGACAAAATCTGTCTTTATAATTTGGGGACTATTGTGTGTGTGTGTGTGTGTGTGTTTGAGTCTTACTGGATCTCATCTTCTCTATCAGCTAAATGGGGATAGTAGTACTGGCCATTAAACCTCCCTCCCCCACCCAAAATAATGAGAAAGACATGACGGAGCCAAACTCCTGAGGGTTTCTTCCAAAGTGCCTGGGTAACAAAGTAAAATTCACAACAGACTCTTATTAAAAAAAAAAAAAGAACAACCTACAACTATATTAAATGTTTCGCTTATCCACTTAAGTGTTTTTTAAAGTCCTTTTAACTTTGACAAGCATAAAGGGAAAAACTATTGACAATGATCAAGAGTGAAAAACATGCATGCAATTGGGTTGCATGCCAAATAAATGAAGTACACACTAAGTAACAACTCTATGTTACTAGAGATGATAAGACAGCTTGAAAAGGAATCCAATAGTATCTGAGTTTAAATGTATTTACTTCATAAAAACAGATGGATTCTTCAGGCTTTAAAAGAAATAGAAAAGAAATAAAGGTGTTTTGCTTAGAGTAAGGAAGGGTATGAGATCCACTTATTATTTTTGTACCTTGAACTCACCTTTCTCATATGGAAGAAGTCATTCTTTCTCCATCCCCTAAACCCCCAAAAACCTACGACTCAGAAAACAACAAAAATCTCTATTTAAGATAATTTTCTCAAATCCCACTAAAGGGAATACATAAAAACAAAAGTTATTTTAAGAAAACAACAAAAAGGGACGCCTGGGTGGCTCAGTTGGTTAAGCGGCTGCCTTTGGCTCAGGTCATGATCCTGGTGTCCTGGGATTGAGTCCCACATCGGGCTCCTTGCTCGGCAGGGAGCCTGCTTCTCCCTCTGTGTATGCCTGTGATTGCTCTCTCGCTCTCTCTCTCTCTCTGACAAATAAATAAATAAAATCTTTTAAAAAAAAGAAAACAACAAAAAATACAGATCTAAAATAAAAACAACTTATTTTAATGTATAGGAATCCAGCATTTGCTCTGGTCATTTGCATTTAAATAGCATAGTGTGTTTTCCAATGCATTTTTTTCCAGTGTGCTTTTAAATAATCCCTCTTGCCCTCACATAGAAACTCTTCGAAGTTGATCAAGGAGGTGGAAATATTAACTTTCTCATTTCACAAGGGAAGACTTAGATGAGACAATTCACTCAAGGTAACACATCTAGGAAGTGGCAAAGCTAGACCCGTAATTAAGTTCTTCTGATGCTAAATACTGTATTTTCCCCCATTGTGAATTATCAACTGCTTCATAGTAATATATGTGTATAGAAATTTCAGAGTTTCTAAAGTGCTTTCACATATATTGGGCAGAATTACATGGAATTGTCCATATTCACCTATTTCTTTTGACCAACTAAAATGGCAAAATGGCAATTTTATATGGCTCAAACAAACTGACTTTTTCAATTTCACAAGGCTTCTTGCTATCCTCCTACCTTCCTGTAGTCACCATTTCTCACATCACTCTCATCTCCAAACACTTACACTGACATAACCAGAGACTACTATTGCCAGGTACTCTCAATTTAGGAAGACACAAGCTGCGAATTTTTTAATTACTGTTACCTTCCTAATTTGTTCACTCTTTGCCCTTTTCCATCTAGATCCTCTAAGTTAATGATAAATAACTTTACACAAAGAGTTCTAATAACTAAAATGAGCAACATGTTACCACTCCAAAAGACATTTTCCCTAGTCATTGTAGGTCCTTAATTCAACAGAATAAATCTCTTATGAATCTCCAAACTGGTATTCCAGTACAATGGTAGTGCTCCTTACTATGCTGTCACTCATTTCCCACCAACTAAGCTAATGTTTATTTGGCCTGTGAAAGACTTCCTAATAAATTACTCCCACTTTTGTCTCTCCATCCTTTCCATTCTTCCCCCTTTCCTCTCTCTCTTTTGCTCATTCTGTCTTCCATCTTTGTCTCTACTGTCATTCTCCCCAATAGCTTTCCTTTCCTCCTTCCCTCTCTTCCTTACCTAGAGTACCCTTTTCCTACTTCAGACCTTATTTATCCCTACCTATAAAAAACTTTGGCCTGTCAGGAACCAAAGGGCAACACTTACAACTTCTAATTTTCCTCTGCCTAAAGAAGTGAATGGTTTTAAATTAAGAACTATTCAGGGTGCTCTTGGCTTTATGTGGATCTGTCTCTGGCTTCAACAGTGTTTGAAGGGAACAAACCCAGGAGGAAACCCCTTCTCCCAGCCTCCAATCACCCTCCAACCTCTTACAACCTCCAGGACCATCATCTCAGCCATCTCCTATCTCCAGGACCAACCAACATAATTTTTTGCTAAGTTCCTTATTGCTGACCAACCATGAACTCCCAGATTTATCGGAATTATTCCACAAAGTCGGTAGAGTCCACTAATCAATGGCCTAGTCAACTTGCATCTGCAGGCCTCTGATACTTAGCCTCTCTGGGCTTCTATTTCCACACTGACAATGTAGCTTCTGAGAACATAGGCCAGTTTTTCAACAGCCACTTTTTCCAGGAGTTGGCCCAATGTTTTTGAAGATGCAAAACAACTGCAGCAGCCATGCCCTCTTTCAGGCAAGTCACTGGGACAAAACCCTAGATGCCAAAGAAGCCACCATGGCCCTGGAAAAGAACCTGGACCAGACCTTTTTGGATCTGCATGCACTGGGTACAGATTCCACAGACCCCTCTGATAGTGCAGATCTCTGTGAATTGCTGTAGAGACACTTCCTGGATGAAGAGACAAAATGCAACAAGAAGATGGCAACCATTTCACTAACCTCCACAAGTTGCCTGGCCCCTAGGCTCAGCTAGGTGAGTAGCTCTTCAAAAAGCTCACCCTCAAACACAAAGAAAGCTTCTGGAGCCCAGGAGCCTCTGAGGGGTCTCTGCCTCCGCCTGGTGTCAGGGCTTCTGGCTAAATCTCTCCTTAGAGCCATTAGGCAGCTTTTTAAACTCCCCTGGAGCCCTTGCTCAAACTGTAAACCAAATGGAAATAAATCTATTTACAGAAAAAGAGGAAACTATTCAACAACTTCTCTGTGTAGTAAATATTGACCATGTTCTATATGCAGGCACTGAATTGGTTACTGTGCCAAGCCACTCACTTAGCACTTTCTGGTTGTTAGTCCTGGCACTAATCATTCCACATGTATTTGTTTTACTTAGCTTATTTTTAGATGATTGTAGATTCACATGCACCTATAAGAAATTATAGAATTCTTGTGTGTATGCTTTACACATTTTACCCAATGGTAACATCTACAAAACTGTAGTATAATACTACAACAAGATATTGAGATTAATTTGGTCAAGATACATAACATTTTCGTCACCACAGGGATTCCCTATTTTGCCCTTGTATAGTCACACCCAAACTCTTCCCTAACCCCCTTCCCTGACCTCTGGTAATCATTAATCAGTCCTCCATCTATAATTTTGCAATTTTAAGAATGTTATAATCATTGAATCATATACTATATAAAGTTTTGGCATCAGTTTTTTTTTTTTTTTTCACAAAGCATAATTCTCGGGAGATTCATCTAGGTTGTTACTTGTGTCAAGATTCTGTTCCTTTTTATTGCTAAGCAGTATTCCAAGGTATCATTGTACTGTGGTTTGTTTAACCATTTATCTGTTGAAGGACATTTGGGTTATTTCCAATAAGGGGCTGTTACAAATAAATCTGCTGTAAATATCCATGTACAAGTTTTTGTTAGAACATATTTTCATTTTCTTCTTTTAACCTGCCCAAACTATTACATTTGTAGTGAGTTTCTTATAGACAGTATTTAATGGGATTAAGTCTCTTAATCCAATGTGCCATTTCTGTCTTTTAATTGGTGTGTTTAGACCATTCATTTTAACATAATCATTAATATTTTACAGCTTAACTCTGCCATTTATTTTTCTGTTTGTTCTGCTTTTAATTTTTCTGTTTGCTTTTTCTTACCTTCCAATGGATTAAACATTTCTTTAAATTTCCATTGTATTTAATGTTAGTGTTTTTCAGTGTATCTATTTCCGTAGATTTTTAAACGGTTGTGCTAGGGAGACAAGATGGCTGGGAAGTAGGAGGAGGCGCCGTTTTAACCTGTACACTAAAGTGAGCTGATTACCTACCAAAGAACTCTGATCACCCATGAAATCAGCCTTAGATCAGAATTATATATGTCTGGATCTCTATGGGGGCAGAAGACACCAGTGGGCAGGTAAAGTGGAGTGGGAACATCAGACTAATATCAGAAGATAAACAAAAGGGGAAGGGAGCCACCAGAGGTGACCCATTGGAAAGTAATACCCCAATACAAGAGTGCCTTGCATCTGGGGACCAGCATTAACTTGGAGTCTGGTTGAAAGCACTCAAAAAGAGCAAAGGATCACAATTGAAATTGTGGGAACTGGGGCGGTTAGGGACAGGGGCTTAAGTCCCCCGACCGAGGACAACCACCCCGGCACTGAGCCAGAGGGAGTGCAGTCGAGAAACCAGGTCTTGGTCCCTGAGCCGCCAGTGCGCCTGAGAGTGCATGGGGTCCCGTGAGGGGCTGGGAGCCTCGCCAGCTGGCAGAAATACAGCCTTTTTGTACACTTCCACGTGAGTGCAGTGCCATGCTATCAGTGTCTGAGACACTAGTGCCCCACAACCTCCCCTGAGAGAGGTGCCCACAGGCGCCAGCCAGGCGCTCTCAGACCCGGAAAGACCAGGCTCTCCCAGCCTGGGCCAGTGGGAAAATCTCAGTGTGCAATTGCTGCTTGGAACCTCTCTGGAAGTCTGGAGCTTCCCAGACAGCTGCCGCTGTTGTGGTTTTGGGTGCAAGAAGGAGTTCCTGTGTCCCCAGGGACCATGACTCAGAACGTGCTCTGCCAGCAGCCAAGGGGGAACTTGTGTGCCCTGCAGCACCCAGAGGGGAACAGACTGAGACTTCTCTCTGAGAGGGAGGTCTGGGTGCAGTTTGCTTTCCTCTAAACCTCCAAAAACCATCAAAAGCTATCAAGGCGAGAGAGAAAAAAAAAAAAAAAAA
>PISX010034308.1:0-14146 GCA_004024625.1 Mellivora capensis
AAAAAAAACACCCTCACAGCATGGTGCTAATATGGCTAATGTGATGAACCTGATGCTCCAATAGGCGAGTCAGGTTTATATGGAGATAAAATACGGGACCATGATAATCACCACCACAAAGGCCAGAGAGACATACAGCTACTAACACAAAGAAGGGCGATGTTTCAGTATATGAATGTTCTTTCAGCACTGAACAATGCTCATTTCTTAGACTAAAAACTCCCACTACAAAAGCTAAAAGCCTCAAATCCTGCTTTCCAAAAAGAATTAGAACAAGAAGTATAAATCTGACTAAAGGTACATTGTTGTCTTCTATACACTGCTGTGTTACGTGTCCCAGAATGAATGCTGAACCCCACAACTAAAAGAATGTTTGTAGACTGTTGCATAAGGCTTCTTTTTTTCCTCCCTTAGCTGGGGGAGGTATGAATCAGAGAGAATTGCCTATCCACTGGAACCAGACACACAGCACACAGGTGGTTTCTCTTGCATGTAGGTCTTCCGCCTTGGCAGCCCTACCCCAGAACACAGAGCTCAGCTCTCTTGTATACTGCCTTAGTCTCAGCTCCTGGAAAAAATGCCCAGCAAATGCGCCATTACACCAATTTGTCTTTTATTACTGGATTGTTTCTATCCTCATATAAACCCTATACTTTCTCTAATCTTACATAAACACTGTCCCCCATGCATCCTTCTCTAGCTTCCACCCCACTTTTCTTCTCTCCTTCGTAACAAGCTCTTAAAAAGAGCTAGGTTCACTCTCAACCATAAAAATCCTAGAAGAGGGCACTTGGGTAGCTCAGGTGGTTGAGCGATTGCCTTCGGCTCAGGTCATGATCCCGGACTTCCAGGATCGAGTCCCGCATCGGGCTCCCAGCTCCTTGGGGAGTCTGCTTCTCCCTCTGACCTTCTCCTCGCTCATACTCTCTCTCTCTCTCATTCTCTCTCAAATAAATAAATAAAATCTTAAAAAAAAAAATCCTAGAAGAGAACACAGGCAAATAATTTCTCTGACATCAGCTGTAGCAACTTTGTTCTAGATAGGTCAAAAGCAAAAATAAACTACTGGGATTACGTCAAAATAAAAAGGTTCTGCACACGGGTGCCTGGGTGGCTCAGTGGGCTGAGCCTCTGCCTTTGGCTCAGGTCATGATCTCAGGGTCCTGGGACTGAGCCCCACATTGGGCTCTCTGCTCAACAGGGAGTCTGCCTCTCCCTCTGCCTGCCTCTCTACTTGTGATCTATCAAATAAATAAAAAAAAGCTTAAAAAAAAAAAAAAGCTTCTGCACAGTGAAGAAAACAATCAACAAAACTAAAAGGCAGGGGGTAGGAGGATGCGGTGGCTGGGTGATGGACACTGAGAGGGTATGTGCTATAGTGAGTGCAGTGAACTGTGTTAAGACTGATGAATCACAGACATGTACCCCTGAAACAAATAATACATTATATGTTAATTAATAAAAAAAACAACTAAAAGGCAACCTACGGAATGAGTTGGGAGAAGGTATTTGCAAATGATATACCCAATAAAGGCTTAGTATCTAAAATATATAAAGAACTTATAAAACTCAACGCCCAAATAACAAATAATCCAAATAAAAAATTGGCAGAAGACATGAGCAGACATTTCTCTAAAGAAGACATCCAGATGGCCAACAGTCATAGGAAAAGGTGCTCATCATCTGTCATCAGGAAATACAAATCAAAACCTACAATACAAAAAATATACAAATACAAAAAAAAATACAATACAAAAAAATACAAATCACCTCACACCTGTCAGAATGGCTAAAATCAACATAAGAAACAACAGGTTCCTTCTGACAAGGTTGTTAAGGAAAAGGAACCCACTTGCACTGTTGGTGGGAATGCAAACTGGTGCAGCCACTGGGGAAAACAGTATGGAGGTTCCTCAAAAAGTTAAAAACTTATGATCCAGTAATCACACTACTGGATATTTACTCAAAAAATACAGAAACACTGGGGCACCTGGGTGGCTCAGTGGGTTAAGCCTCTGCCTTCAGCTCAGGTCATGATCTCGGGGTCTTGGGATCGAGGCCCGTGTCGGGCTCTCTGCTTGGCAGGGAGCCTGCTTCCCTCTCTCTCTGCCTGCCTCTCTGCTTAATTGTAATATCTCTGTCAAATAAATAAGTAAAATCTTAAAAAAAAATACAAAAACACTAATTCAAAGTAACACTTGTTTGTTTGTTTTTAAGATTTTTTTTAAATTTATTTATTTGAGAGAGAGGCAGTGAGAGAGCATGAGCAAGGAGAAGGTCAGAGGGAGAAGCAGACTCCCGTGGAGCTGGGAGCCTGATGCGGGACTCGATCCTGGGTCTCCGGGATCATGACCTGAGCCGAAGGCAGTCGACCAACCAACTGAGCCACCCAGGCGTCCCCAAAGTAACACTTGTAACCCCTGTTTATAACAGGATTATTTACAATAGCCAAGATATGGAAGCAGCTCAAGTATCCACCTGATGAATGGTTAAAGAAGATGTGGTGTGTGTATAGATATATGTATGTATATATACACACACACCACACACACAATACATATACAAAGGCAATGGAATATTATTCAACCATAAAAAAGAATGAATCTTGTCATTTGCAATGACATGGATGGAGCTAGAGAGTATAATGCTAAGCGAGATAGGTCAGAGAAAGACAAATAACAAATGATTTAATTCATACATGGAATTTAAGAATCAAAAAAATGAACAGAGGGCAAAAAAGAAAAAACGGAAGAGACAAAATGAGAAACAGACTCTTAATAACCACAGAGAACAAACTGATAGGTACCAGAGAGGAGGGGAGTAGAGGGATGAGTGAAATAGGTGATGGGGATTAAGGAGCACACTTGTGATGAGCATTGTATGTCGTATGGAACTGCTGTTATCACTATATTGTTGAAACTAATATAACACTGTAACACTGAAACTAATATAACACTGTATGTTAACTAACTGGAATTAAAATAAAAGCTTAAAAAGGGCACGCGGGGGGCGCCTGGGTGGCTCAGTGGGTTAAAGCCTCTGCCTTGGGCTGGGTCGTGATCCCAGGGTCCTGGGATCGAGCCCCGCGTCGGGCTCTCTGCTCAGCGGGGAGCCTGCTTCCTCCTCTCTCTCTCTGCCTGCCTCTCTGCCTACTTGTGATCTCTGTCTGTCAAATAAACAAAATCTTTAAAAAAAAATTTAAAAAATTAAAAAAAAAAAAAGGGCACCCAGGTGGCTCAGTCAGTTAAGCGTCTGCCTTTGGCTCCGATCATAATCCTCGAGTCCTGGGATGGAGCCCTATATCTGCTCCCTGCTCAGTGGGAATTTGCTTCTCTCCCCTTCCCCTGGCTCACACGTATTCTCTCTCTCACTTAATAAGTAAAATCTTGAAGTAAAATAAAATAAAAAATAAAAACTTGACCAAAAAAAGACCTAGGTTCACTTCCCACCCTCTCTTAATCCTGCTCAGCCAGGCTTTTGTTCCTATCCTGTCACTTCTTGTCAAGGTCACCAACAACTTCCATGTTGCCAACACACCATGTATGTTTCTTGGGTCTCATATTATTTGACCTCTCACAGCAGCATCTGCCACAACTAATCCCTTTCTCTCTCTTTTTTTTTTATTGAGGTATGACTGCCATATAACATTGTTAGTCTCAGGTGTACAACATGAGTCAGTATTTGTATACATTGCGGGGCGCCTGGGTGGCTCAGTTGTTAGGGGTCTGCCTTTGCCTCAGGTCATGGTCCCAGCATCCAGGGATGGAGCCCCAAATTAGGCTCCCTGCTCAGCGGGGAGCTTGTTCCTCCCTCTCCAGCTCTGCTGTTTGTGTTCCCTCTTTTGCTATCTCTCTCTCATAAATAAAATCTTTTAAAAATTTTGCATATATTGCAAAATGATCACCACAGTAAGTCTAGTTAACATACATCGCCATACAGCTACAAAACTTTTTTTCTTATGATGAGAACTTTTAAGATGGGCTCTCTCAGCAACCATACAATATGATTAACTACACATCCCCAGGACTTATTTATTTTACAACTAGAAGTTTGTACCTCTTGACCTCTTCACCCTTTCTCCTTCCTGAAACACAACTCTCACATGGTTCTGGGACACTGATTTTCCTCCTACCTTTCTGGCCTCTCCCTGCCTTCAAACTGTTGCCATGCCCATGTTCAGATCTCATCTCTATCTACACTCTTCCAGAGTTGCTCATCCAGTCCCCTGCCTTTACTTTTTAAAATTTTAATTCCAATATAATTAACATACAGTATATTAGTTTCAGGTGTATAATACAATGATTCAACAATTCCATATGGTCACTCAATGCGCATCACAACAAATGCATGGCTTAATCTCCATTACCTATTTCACCCAGGCCCCCAGGCACCTGTCTTTAAATAGCCAGACACTGATGATTCCCTCACTGCTCCTTCAGAGATGTCCAGATCATATTTTTTTCAACTGGCTACTCAACATCCCCACTCTTCATCATCTCAAATTGAGTTTGTCCAAAACACAACTCTTAACCCTCCCTAACTCCCCTTCAACCTGCTCCCCCCAACCCCCAGAGGTGTCCACCTGTGGTGTGACTAGTCCGTGTTTATCAAATCCATGTCTTCTTCTCCCTGGACACCCAAAACATGGAGTTTCCCAGCTTTCTCTGCAGTAGGGTGTGACCACAAAACTGTGTTCTAACGAAGGTGAAGACCATTCAGGTTTTCCAGGAATCCGCCTCCAGGCTTTCCCTTTCAGCCGGCTCACTGCAGACAAAAGTGCAGAACTTGGGGAGCCATGTGCTAAAGACAGCAGGAGCATCTTTTTTTTTTTTTAAAGATTTTATTTATTTATTTGAGAGAGAGGCAGTGAGAGAGAGCATGAGCGAGGAGGAGGTCAGAGGGAGAAGCAGACTCCCCGTGGAGCTGGGAGCCCGATGTGGGACTCGATCCCGGGACTCCGGGATCATGACCCGAGCCGAAGGCAGTCGTCCAACCAACTGAGCCACCCAGGCGTCCCAGCAGGAGCATCTTTGAATTACTGTTGTCCCACTGATCAGAAGGAACCACTGAGACTTTATAAGATCAAGACATAAACTTACTGTGTTTAGTTAGAGATCCTGGGGTTTACCTACTATAGCAACATTTCTATTAATACACCATCTCAGCAAAAGGTATCACCCCTCACACAGCTACACAAATCAAAACCCTAAGACTCATTCTTATAGAGGTCCTTTCTTTCTCACTATCCATATTCAGTCCGCTGGCAAGACAGGAAAATTTCCTTTAAAATATATTTATCTGGGGCGCCTGGGTGGCTCAGTTGTTAAGCATCTGCCTTCGGCTCAGGTCATGATCCCGGGGTTCTGGGATCAAGCCCTACATCAGGCTTCTTGCTCAGTGGGGAGTCTACTTCTCCCTCTCCCTCTGCCTACTTGTGCTCTATCTCTGTCAAGTAAATAATTTTTTTAAAAAATTAAAAAATAAATTAAATAAATAAAATATATCTTTATCTGCCTATAATAAATAAAATATATCTTTATCTGAGCACTTGGCTGGCTCAGCTGGAAGAGCATGCAACTTGTTCCCGTGGTCTCAAGTTCAAGACCCATGTTGAGTGCAGAGATTACTTAAAACATAAACTTAAGGGGCGCCTGGGTGGCTCAGTGGGTTAAAGCCTCTGCTTTCAGCTCAGGTCATGATCCCAGGGTCTTGGGATCGAGCGCCACATCGGGCTCTCTGCTCCGCGGAGAGCCTGCTTCCTCCTCTCTCTCCCTGCCTGCCTCTCTTGCCTACTTGTAATCTCTGTCTGTCAAATAAATAAATAAAATGTTAAAAAAAAAAACAAACACAAACTTAAAATGTGTGTGTGTTTGTGTGTGTGTGTATCTTTACCTGCAGATTTTTCACTGCCACCACTACTCACACTCCAGCCCAAGACACCTGATTCTCTTACCAGATGACTATGAAGGCCTGTTCTCCAGTCTCCCATTTTCATTCTTGGCCCTCTACACATTATTCATCCCTGGCCCTCTACACATTATTCATCTCAAAACAGCCAGAATGATTTTTTCAAAACAGAAAATAAAACCAGACCCCATGTACTTGGTCCTTGCTGGATTCTCAGATATCCTGCTGCTTTCCATCTTCTCCTTACTCATTCCTATTGCCACTCCTAGTACCCACCACACCTTGGCCTCTTCCCACACCCAGAATTTGCTGTTTGTTCTACTGGGCACACCCTTCTATGTGACTCACTCCCTCCTTAGTCAGTTTTCTGTGAAAAGGTGTCCTACTGAGTTTGGCTTTCCTGACCACCATATGCCCAAAAGTTGTCCCCATCAAGCATTAACCCTTTAATCACTTTACTTTTTTTTTCCTTTTCTTTTTTTTAAGATTTTATTTATTTATTTGAGAGAGAGAGAGAGAGATCAGAGAGAGGCAGGCAGAGAGAGAGGGGGAAGCAGGCTCCCTGCTGAGCCGAGAGCCCGATGTGGGGCTCCATCCCAGGACCCTGAGACCATGACCTGAGCCAAAGGCAGAGGCTTAATCCACTGAGCCACCCAGGTGCCCCTATTTTTTTTTTCATAGCATTTCTTGCTACCTAGAATGAACAGATTACATATATACGTGTGAGTGTGTATGTGTATATATGTATGTATGTATGTACACACACACACACACACACACACACACACACACACATATATCTCCACCTATTTGTTTACTGTCCATAAACTTTTTTTAAAAAGATTTTATTTTTTTGACAGGAAGAGAGCGAGAGAGAGCACAAGCAGGGAGAGGGGGAGCAGTAAGCAGAGGGAAAGGGAGAAGTAGGCTCCCCGCTGAGCAAGGAGCCTGATGCAGGGCTTGATCCCAGAACTCTGGGATCATCACCTGAGCCAAAGGCAGACACGTAACTATCTGAGCCACCTAGGCGCCCCAACTGTCCATATTCCTTGATGAACATAGGGGTTTGTCTGCCTTCTTACTAAACTCCAATCTCAGTGGTGAGATTAAGCCCAGAGGGATGAATGGATAAGTTTAATCAGATGTCTCTTCTGAAGCTGGTTACTCATGTGGGTATCCTGCAAACAGGTGTTTAAAGCCCATGACTGAGCACACAAGTCTGATTGTATGGCTCACTGCCACTCATTAGCAGTGTGAATTTAAAAACGTAATTAATTCTGAGCCTCAATTTCTCCACCTGTTAAAAACAGGACCTACCTCAATAAGATTACCTGAGACAATCATGAAAAACTGGCACCTAGTTACATATTACTATTATTTAAAGTAACAGAGTTTAGGGGCTCCTGGGTAGTTCAGTTGGTTAAGCGTCTGCCTTCAGCTCAGGTCATGGTCCTGGGGTCCTGGGATGGAACCCTGGGTTGGCCTCCCCGCTCAGCAGGGAACCAGCTTCTCCCTCTCCTCCCCATTCCTGCGAACGTGCTTGCTCTTGCCCTCTCTCTCTCACACTATCTCTGTCTCCCTCTCTCAAATGGATGGGTAAAACCTTTAAAAATAAATAAATAAATAAATAAATAAATAAAATAGCAGTTTATATTCATTACCAATTGTCTATGACCAGGGGCTCAGTCAGTGGAACATGTGACTTGTGACCTCAGGGTTGCAAATTCATGCCCCACGTTGGGAGTAAAGATTACTTAAAAAAAAAATTGCCTATGACCAATGTCCATGCTGCTTGGTCTGTGCCCACACTGTCATGGTTATAAAATCCTTTAACATCATCTATGGTGGTGATGCTTGAACTGTCGTCCTTCTATCTCTCCTTTCCGAAGTTACGAAAACTCTCCTAAAAACGAACTGGCAGACCTTCTGAAGGCCTTATTCCACATTCTATCTTGTATTAGTGTTGAGTGTTTTCTCTCTCTTCTACTAAACTGCAAAGTTCCTAAAACACAGAGCTTATTCCAAATACTGTATCTTATAATTCGTTTCTTCCCTCCCTTCCGCCACGGTTCCTGGCACTATGGTTTGCAGTGGTAGGAATATTATAAATATTTCTGAATCAAAGTCTTGCATAAGCAACCACTACCTAGTTACTAAGTCCATACTTACCTGAACCTGAGAATCATCTGAAGTACTTGCAGCCCCAAGCTACTACACCTACTGAATTTGAATGTGGCAGCAAGGTGGGGATATATCTGGGAATCTCAATTTCTAATAAACATCCACCCTATTATTTTATCAACCAAGTTTGGAAAACACGGCCATTAATTATCACCCAAGATGTTGCTTTCTCTTTGTTCTATCACCTGCCACACATCACCCAGTTACCAAAAACTCCCCTGCACTACGAGGCTTTCATCTGTATGTCTCAGACATACTTTACTTAAGATCTAAGAAAATACTGTCTTTTTGTTTTTTGTGTGTATTAATACATAATACCTTTGAAAATTCAAAATTCTTGTGTCCAAATCCTCATCCCTTCCAACCCCTGCGCCTAAATCCAGTCTCATTTAATCTCCACTGATACTAAAGTATGACTCCCCGCCTCCAACCCTTTTTTTTTTAATGATGGTGAGTAATCCTCCCCATCATCATTTTTTAAAAAATATCTGAAGAGTGTCATTTTTAGCTAACTCATGACACAGTTTAGCTGAATTCATGGCTGGTATCAATATCAAATCAGAGACCCTCAGTCCAAATCCCAATAGTTACCCCACGCTGCAGATCCTTCTCCTAAGAGAACTACACCATTTCTGAATAGTCAGTGACAGCAAAGCTTTCATGGTAAAGCCAATCACAGTTTCTGTTCCCTCTCAGTCCAAATCCAGTGTCCTTTTACTTGCCAAATTACAATGACAGGTCACCACCTCTGGTCACAGAGCAAGTTTTGGTTAACGCTGACAAAATTAACCTTGCTGGAAAAACAAAAATCACCGCGCGTCTCTCAAACCCTCGCTCTCTGAAATGACACCAAGCAGCCAACTCTGAGTCATAGCTACCAACATTTTAATCCATCTTCCGGGAGTCCAAATGCTCCCAAGCTATTTCTGAATAATAACTGCCCTCATGGTGGGCAGTCTGGGGGAAAGGTCCATGCATGAGGCTTGTCAGGGTCCCGGCTCTGCTACTAACTGGCTGGGTAAAACTGAGCAGGTCTCTCCCACACTCAAGGCCTCAATTTTGCCAATTCGAGAAACAGCTGGATTTAGATGATCCCTCAGATCTTTTCCAATTCTAAGAACCTAAGAGGTTGGAGTTAGTCGCCAGAGTAACCGAGACCCTAATCCCTTACAGACTATTTGGGATCAACCAATCAACCTCTCTGCTTCAAAGACCAAGAATTCGAGATGAAAGTCCCCGACTTCCAGTCCAAAGCTCTTCCCACATCGTACTACCCTTCCAGGAACACAAACCCCGAAAGAGAAGTCCAGCCTAGCCTCGACTCTAGTGGACGGCACGCAGCCTATTCCATCTGTTTTGTTTGTTTGTTTTGTCCCTTCTGCACTTTCACCTAGCTGGAAAGGGCAAAGCGAGAGCGCTCAGGCCAGACCCTAAATAAATCCGGACCTCCCTAAGCACCCGCAGTCGCACCTGCTCCCGAGCTCTACGTGAAGGTGGATGGCTCAGTCTTTACCCGACCCTTTCTTAGGGAGCCCGCAAAAGAGAAACCGCTTCTCCCTCCCGACACTCCGGCTCGGACCAGGCCGCCTCCCACTCGAGACAGCCTCTCCAGGCAGCTATACCTGCTCCGCCACGGTGCGACCACGCGTAGCAACCTCAGGTACGTGGACCTCACGGACGTCGCCATCTTGTGTCCTCCTTCTTGGTGGGCCACGCCCCCTTTCCACACTTGTGGCGCGTGCGTGTGACGTTACGCACATATTGCTCACGGGACCAATGAAGAACGCGGTGGGCTGTGGGCGGAGACGGCTAAGCTCCACCCTATGGCTACTCCCCGCCGCCTCAGCCCGGCTCTTCGGGCACCTCCAGACCCAGGTTGGGTAGGTCTCTGCTGTGCGAAATTGGGGGCCTGGGTGCAAAGTCCGCAGTCTTTCTTCCTACTGGCGTGCGATTCCTCGTGCACCTGGAGGATGAGTCACCCAAGCAAGATCTGAGAATGTATCAGCTTAGCCAGTTCCCTTAATTACAAATGGAGAAGCTAAGAGCACCCATCACTCCTTTTATTCCGTGCTTCCTAAGTGCCAGGCCCTGTTCTGAGCACTTTGCGTGCACGGTGTCTCGTTCTTACTTTCCCAAACTGAAGAAACACAGCTCCACTTTTTCCTCCCCCAGCGTGCTAATCACAGTTGTCTTCATCGGACATTTGACACAAGAGGATGTCTTGCCTGATGTCTGCAATTATTTCTGTGCGCTTATTTAAGCACAGATCAACTAGTGCCCAACCAGCCCTTCCAGGGAGCCTAACAGGCATCAGGTTTCCTGTTAGAGGGAAGACACCTCCTTCCATAGGCCTTTAGAATATGAGACGGGAAAAAGAAGTATAGAATTGGTTTTACTATTCAACTGAGACAACTCAAAAGGAGACGCTTAACGACTGAGCAACCCAGGCGCCCCTAAAATTAAAACTTTTGCACACCAAAGGACACCATCAAGAGAATTCAAACACAACCCACAGAAAGAAAATATTCGTAAATCCTGTATCTGATAACTATCTAATATCCGGGATACATAAGGAACTTCTAAAACTCGGGGTGCCTGGGAGGCTCAGTGGGTTAAGCCTCTGCCGTCAGCTCGGGTCATGATCTCAGGGTCCAGAGATCGAGCCCCACATTGGGCTCTCTGCTCAGCGGGGAGCCTGCTTCTCCCCCCCCTCTGTCTACCTGCCTCTGCCTACTTGTGATCTCTTTTAAGATATTTTTTAAAAAAGAACTTCTAAAACTCAATTAAAAAAAATTAAAAACTGGACAAAAAATGACCAGTCATTTCTCAAAAAAAAAATAATCATACAAATGGCTAATAAGATGTTCAACATCACTAGTCATTAGGGAAGTGCACATCAAAACCACAATTAGATACCAACTTCACATCCATTAGAATGATTATACATTTTTTTTTAAATGGAAAGTAACAAGTATTGGTAAGGATGTGGAAAACCTAGAATCCTTGTGCATTGCTAGTGGTAAGGTAAAATGGTACAGCCACTATGGAAACCAATTTGATAATTCCTCAAAAAGTTAAACACAGAGCTATGATATGATCCGGCAATTTCACTCCTACAGATACACCAAAAGGAACTGAAAGCAGGGACTCAGGTACTTGTACACCAATGTTTATAGCAGCAGTATTCACACTAGCCAGAAAGTGTATTTATAGAAGAATGGATAAACAAAATGCGATCCAGCCATAGAGTGGAATATTATTCAGCTATGTAAAGGGGTGATGTATAGATATATGTTACATCATGTATAAACTTTAAAAACATTATGACAAGTAAATTACCCAGACACAAAAGGACAAATATTGTATGATGCCATATGAAGTACCTAGAATGGCAAATTTATAAACAGAAAGTAGAATAGAGGCTACCAGAAGCCAGGAGGAGGGGAAATTGGGGGTTGATGGGTACAAAGTTTCTGTTCTGGATGATGAAAAAGTTCTGGAAACAGTGGCAACTGTTGTCTAACATTGTGAATATACTTGGTGTCACTGAATTATACACTTAAAAATGTTATGTATATTTTATCACAATTTTTGAAAACAAAGTCAGTTCTCCCTCTCCCTCTGCCTCCTCCCCTCCCCCATCACTTGCACTTTCTCTTCTCAAATAAATAAAATCTTAAAGAATATATAAAAAAGTAAAAGTTAGTTGATAACAAATATTGAGAAGAATATGTGTGGAGAAATCACAGCCTTCATACTCTGCTGGCATATATTAAGATGAGCATATATTAGCTTTTTTCCTTCTCAATTCTGCTTATGTGGTGACTTACATTTTTTTTATTTTTTAAGACAAATGTATTGAGATATAGTTCACATACCACATATAGTTCACAATTCACTCATTTTAAATGCACAACTCGATGGCTTTTAATATATCCACAAGGATTGTGCAGTCATCACCATAATGAATTACATTTCATCACCCCAGAGAGAAACCCCACACTCTTTAGCTATCACCTCTATGTCCCCCATTTCTACTTCCCCAGACGTAAGTAAAGAGTAATCTACTTTCTACCTCAATAGAATTCCCTGTTCTGGATTTTCCTATGAAATGAATAAAAATAATATAAATTAAAAAAAAAAAAATAAATAAATAAATAAATAAATAACTTTTTTTTTTAAGATTTTATTTATTTGTCAGAGAGAGAGAAGGAGAATGAGCGAGCACAGGCAGACAGAGGCAGAGGGAGAAGCAGGCTCCCTGCCGAGCAAGGAGCCCGATGTAGGACTCGATCCCAGGACGCTGGGATCATGACCTGAGCCCAAGGCAACCGCTTAACTAACTGAGCCACCCAGGCGTCCCAATATGTAGACTTTTTAAAAGAAATTATTTATTTATTTGAGAGAGAGGGCAAGAGAGAACACAAACAGGGTGAGTGGAGAGAGAGAAGGAGAAACAGTCTTCCCACTGAACAGAGAGTCCAACTTGGAGCTTGATCCCAGGACTCTGGGATCATGACTTGAGCCGAAGGCAGACGCCTAACCAACTGAACCACGGAGGTGCCCATAGACTTTTTTTGTTTTTTTAGGTTTTTATTTATTTATTTATTTGAGAGAGAGACAGAGAAAGCACAAGCAGGGGAGGGGCAGAAGGAGATGGAAAAGCAGACTCCTCACTGAGCAGGGAGCCTGAAGCAGGCTGCATCCCAGAACCCCAAGATTGTGACCCGAGACAAAGTCAAACATTTAAGTGACGGAGCCACTGAGGCACCCCTAATTGTGGACTTTTGTAACTGGCTCTTTCACTTAGCATAATGTTTTCAAGATTCAACCATGCTGTAATATCTATCGGTACTTCATTTCTTTTTATTTTATTTTAGGAGTGGAATTTTATTTTATTTTAGGAGTGGAATTCCTGGCTTGTATGTTGACTCAATTGTTAATTGTTTGAGGAACTGCCAGATTGTTTCCCAAGATGGCTGTACCATTTTAGGTTCCCACCAGCAGCGCATGAAGGTTTTGATCTCTTCACATCTCATCAACACTTGTTATTTTCTGTCTTTTTAAAATTATCATTATTACATCCATCCTAATGCCTATGAAGTGGTATCTCATTTAGCTTTGATTTGTATTTCTCTGATGACTAATAATGTTTAGCATCTTTTCCTGTGTTTATTAGCTATTTGCATATCTCCCTTGAAGAAGTGTCTATTCAGATCCGTTTTATTTTTTATTTTTTAAAAGATTTTATTTATTTACTTGACAGAGAGAGACACAGTGAGAGAGGAAACACAGGCATGGGGAGTGGGAGAGGGAGAAGCAGGCTTCCCGCTAGAGCCGGGAGCCCTATGTGGGGCTCCATACCAGGACCCTGGGATCACGACCTGAGCCGAAGGCAGATGCCTAATGACTGAGCCACCCGGTGCCCCAGATCTTTTCCATTTTTAAATTGCATTGTCTTTTTATTAAGTTGTAAGAGTTCTTTATATATATTCTAATATAATTCCTTAATCAGATATGTGATTTCTCCCATTCTGCGAGTTTTCTTTTCATTTTTAAAAAATATTTTATTTATTTATTTGAGAGAGAGACAGTGAGAGAGAGCATGAGCAAGGAGAAGGTCAGAGGGAGAAGCAGACTCCCCGAGTCTGGGAGCCCGATGCGGGACTCGATCCCGGGACTCCAGGATCATGACCTGAGCTGAAGGCAGTCGCCCAACCAACTGAGCCACCCAGGTGCCCCTGTCTTTTCATTTTTTGATGGTGTCCTTTGAAATATGAATGTTCTTCGTTTTGATGAAGTTAAATTTATCTGATTTTTCTTTTGTTGCTTATGTTTTTGATGTCATATCTAAGAATCATTCGCCAAAATCAAGGTCATGAAGATTTTCACCTATGCTTTCTTCTAGGAGTTTTATAATTTAAGACTCATTTAAAGTTTTAAGTTTAAGGGGTGCCTGGGTGGCTCAGTGGGTTAAAGCCTCTGCCTTTGGCTCAGGTCATGATCTCAGGGTCCTGGTATTGAGCCCCACATAGGCTCTCTGCTCAGCAGGGAGCCT
>PISX010034309.1:0-14143 GCA_004024625.1 Mellivora capensis
ACTTGCAAATACCTTGGGCAATTAGTTAGAAGTGACTTTGTTAAGTTCTGTGTGTGTCAACAGCATGATGTTAGTGCCTGCAAGTGTAGATCACAAACGGTCTCCCATTGTACCCTCAACTGACCACCTGCAGGGTATAATTCTAAATGGTAAGAATTTAATTTTGTAGGAAATATTTATAAATTAGAGGCCATTCAGAGGACGGTCATCAAGCTAATGAGAGCTCTAGAACCATTGTGTGTCTTAACGGTGTCAAGGAACTGTTGATATTTAGTATAAAGAACTAAGGTCTAAGGTGATGACGTAAAAGCTGTTTTGGAATAGTTGAAGCTATTCCTGATGGACAGACATCATTATGGGGTTTAGGAAAACAAAACTGGAAACAGTGGGTGGTACTAAAAGGGAGGAAAATTTAAACTCAGTGTTAGGGTTCATTTCTAATCATTAGAACTGTTCAACAATGGGATAAATTGCCTTAAAAAATTCCCTGCCATTGAAAATATTGCAGCAGAATCTGAACTGATGCTTTTCAAAGCTGTCACTAAGTGGATTCCTACACCGGGTAGGAATCAGATTCTCTGATTTTATGATTCTGTAGTTTTGTTCTGCATAAAAAAATCTGTATAACTATCCCATAACTAATAGCACAATATATATTGTATCACGTAAAATCTTTTAATTATATTCCTCTAAGGTTCATCAGATGAATAGTATTTTATTAACAAAGATTAAGAGAAGACTGCTATATTCTCCCACAGCTCTTAGATTAAGGTTCTTTAAAACCTGTTGCATATGCAATAGAGCTCATATTTCTCCACTGTGAATTTTTTTAAAAGATTTTATTTATTTATTTGATAGAGAGAGCACAAGCAGGCAGAGAGGCAGGCAGAGGGAGGGAGAAGCAGTCTCCCCGCCGAGCAGAGAGCCCGATGTGGGGTCGATCCCAGGACCCTGGGATCATGACCCGAGCTGAAGGCAGAGGCTTTAACCACTGAGCCACCCAGGTGCCCCCTCCACTGTGAATTTTTTAGTAGGTTTTCATTCAGCTTCACAGCTTTGTGGCTATCTTCAAATCAAGGACAACTGTAAAGGATATATTGGTGGTTTTCCAGGGCTTTCCTAAATTGAAATTTGTCTACGATTTCTCTTTCTAAATTTAATTAACTGAAAACTTTACACTAATAAAATGATCTCATTTACAAATGAGATATCTGGATACAACATCTTTGTATGTTGTATGTATGTATATGTATGTACATATGCATGTATACTTTGTATGTATGTATGTATACTTTGTACGTAAAAATACATCATCTTTGGAACACCTGTCCTGTATTTGAACTTCTGTTCTAAAATTTGAGCCCCAGAATTTATTTCAATTAGGTATGATAAAGTAAGAGACACAGAGATAACTGCCTTTGAAAGAATAATTTTTTTACTTAAATTGTCTAAGTGAAAGGAGCATGACGTACAGTGCAGGACCACATGGAGAAGCACCGGGTTTTGTCAGCAAGCAGAAGCAAGAGTGAAGGAGAGAGAACAGACCAGAGCGTTTATTGTGTGTTCCATGGGAAACACAAGGCAGGGCAAGGGAAATGCTTAGGACTGACTAGGTTGAATAACATCAGCAGGCTCTGGGCAATATGGGTGGTCTCTGGTTGTTCAGTATGTGGCTTTGGATGATTTAGGGCAGGAGAAATATTGGCTCACTGTGTATGAGTTAGATAAAGGAGATGGTTGGGAGGATAGAGTCCCCGTTGGTTAGAGGGTTTGTAATATAATCTTTATATGCCTAAGCTGGATCATAGAGGAAATATAAATAACTTTGGCTATCAATTTAGCTCTGTGGTTAATGGGTGCCAATAGACAAACACAGAATTTAAGAAAACACAGAACCCTTGTCTACAGTAGAGGCTGGAGATCATATTCCTAACCTCTCTTGTTCTGAGGACATAAATATGTGACTTCAGCTTGACTAATCAGAGATTGGATTTGGAGGTGATGGAAGCAAGAACATTGGGAATACTTCTTTGGGTGAGTAAAGAATCTAGTTCTTGGGGCAACAGTAGAGAATCTTCTAGAATTTAGTCCAAGTACTTTGATATAAGCTATGGAGCCTACAAAAGTGGCAATGCCTTGGCCAAGTGCAGAGGCCATACTGTTTTTGCCCAACCAGTCAATTCATTGTGACTGAGCATTTTCCAGTGGTTTCTTGAGTCTGGATTTCTGATCTTCCTTGAAGTTCTTTATGCTCTTTAAGATCCTTTGATAAATTCCATTTATGCTTAACCTAGCCAGAATGGGTTCTGTTGTATAAAACTAAGAATATTGAGGTATATGGCGAATTTATAGTAGTCTGCACTTTCCTGGATTTCTAATAAATAGAGATAAATAATAAATAATAAGATAATAAATAAATAGTTGAAGATATATTCATTTATGTTCCTTAGGAATGAATATTGATAAAAGAAATCTGGTTTGAATATAAGCAGCTACTGTACCATATGAGGAAGTGGAGAAGCAGGTTAATAATATAAGACTATGTAATTCTGATATCCCAAACAAGGACAGGAGAAAGTGTAGATAATTTAATTCATAAACCGCAATTATAAATGTAGACATTTATGACTATTTTGATGACACAAAAATATTAGAGGAAAATGACTCGAAAATGAGCAACTTCAGCTAGAAACCAAAACAAAGTCTGTGTGTAATAGAGGGAGGAAAGACAGAGCTGGTGATCATACATTGGGGTATCCAGCACCACCCAACACATGGATAGCAAACTAAAAAGCTCTGGTTCAAATAAGAGGGTTGGAGTGTCTATTTTCTCCTTATGTAGATTTTATTTCCATGATGTAAAGTAAATATTGTATATTTGTAACTTAGAAATAATGAAGAGTTCTTAATACGCCACAAATGGCCCCAAGTAATTTTTTTTCAGTGTCATATAAGAAACCTTTGTTGTGATTAGTGGGGAGCTATCTAAGAAACTCTTTCAACTTTTCCAAAGCTCTCTTATGTTCCTTTGATGGGGATTTTTATACTTGATAATTATCAGAGCCGCTAACCACAGAGAAGGATCAGAGAAGCAGATGATTCAGTTCTTGCTCTGATCTTGATGTCCTCGTCAAATCAAAACCTTGTTACAAAAGAGAAGTTTGCTTCCCCTAAGACAGTTAGTAACATATTTTCCCTTTTCCAAAATACATGATGGAGAAATTATTTTATGTGCTCTAGACATAATGTGAACAGAACATAAATATTTCACATGACGGAAAAGATAATTGTGAGAAATAATATACATGAAGTTTTTTCCTTACTTTCCTTAGATTGTGGAAATATAATTTCTCTCTCTATGGGCATTCCATATAAACATGGTTAAGTTTATTGAACTCTTCGTTTCCATGTTGCTTCATTGTGCTTGGTAGTTCTGGTCATTATGAGGATTAAGCATTTCTTCAAAGAAACAGATGGGTTAGTTCAATTGAATTTGTAAATGTGTGAAAGATATATGAGTATTTTCCTTCTTAGCATTATGTTAGTTAGAAGGACCTTAGGATATTTTTGATGTAGTATTATGTACCATTTCTACAGGTTTATTTGGTGTACTCACTGTACCTCATAGCTTTTATCAAACTCCCTTTCTGTCTGTTTAATGTTCTGTCTTCCCCCATTGCACTTATAACTTTTTAAGGGAAAGGACTATATATTACTACATTTTTTTCTTCTAGTTCTGACCCAAGTAACTGATGCGGTAGGTAATTCCTATAATAATTCATTCACAGACATTCGTTGAAGCACTCTGCTACTCTCTGGGTGGAAAGAGTTAAGGAAAATAGATAAGGTTCTTGATCTCATTAGATCGAGCCCGGTGAGGATTATAGACTTTTAACAATCAAACACAAAAATAAATGTTGTAAGTGTTACAAATAAAAAAAAAGGGATTTTATGTGAATTTATGGGAACTCTAAAATAATGTGGTAGGCATTCCAAGTCATTTAGATATTATCATCATACTAGGCCAGTACTGAGCCACTGGCCAAGGATGAAAAAGGGAATCAAGGACAGAAGATATATTCATAAGAAAAATCCATTGTAAAACATGAGAGCTAGGTACTGAAAATATCCATCTACATAATTATGGAAACTCTAAGATACAAGAGGCTCAGGTTGTATGACTACAGTGTATTTTTGTCTTATCTCTGTGAAGAGAAACCTACCATCTGCTCTCTGTGTGAGTTTGTGTGAATTAGGATTTCGACAACAATGTGATGATTTGCTTAATTTATTCTCCCCCTCATATTGCTATCTGGAGAAATAACATTTTAATCTGCTGTATTTCCAGATGCTGTCATTATCTTGCATTGAAATTGTGTAATGTGTAGGATTGTGTGATGTGTATGTGACCCAGATGAGAGTGGAGGTCAGGGAGGACTCTGTGAGGATATGATGTTTAAGTTGATACGCATAGGCAAGCAGGAATTAGGAAAACAAAACAACACAAATCCCAGGTAGAATTTTCAGCAAAGAAAGTACCTTGTGTGGAGACCTAAGGTAAGAAAGACATCACGTGTTAAGAACTATATGTAGGGGCGCCTGGGTGGCTCAGTGCATTAAAGCCTCTGCCTTCGGCTCAGGTCATGATCTCAGGGTCCTGGGATTGAGCCCCATGTCAGGCTTCCTGCTCAGCAAGGAGCCTGGTTCTCCCTCTATCCCTCCCCAACTTGTTCTCTCAATCTCTCTCTCTCTCTCTCTCTCTCGCTCAGATTAAAATATTTTTAAAAAAGTTTTATTAATTCAACAATCGAGCTTAAACCTGTACTAGCCATGTATGGCATATGAAATTATGAAAAAGACATGATAATTACGTTATATTTGGTAAACATTTAGCCAACATTAATATTTACTGATTGATCATAAGTGCATATTATCCCCTTATGCTTTAACTGAATCAGCTGAATCCTGAGTCAGCATATCTAGTTCTTTCTTTCTTATATTTACAAACACATTTATCTACATATGTTTGGCTGATTTGATATAGGGAGATTACACTTTTATAGCCAAATCTCAATTGAATACTCAAATATCTTTTGATTTCTGGTAACATCTTCTTTTTTTTTTTTCTTCTTATTTAAGTAACATCTTCTTATTTAAGTGGTTTAAAAATAGATCCTCTTTTATTATTTACTCTTATTAGTCATATCAGAAATGTTGAAGTTTGGCCCCATCTCTCTCCTTTTAATCCCTACCACTGGTATCCTTATATTAACACTGTCCATAACTTAACTTCCCATATGATTCAGATTATAGCAATGTGTATAATTTATATTTACTAAATATTTAAAAGTATCACATGCACATTTCTAAAATTATGAAATATGAAGGACAGAAATTACCTCTTCATATATAGTGAGCTATGCTAGAACCACATTGGGAGAGATTCTCAGTTAAATTCCCCCCCCCCCACCTTGGAAGTGGTGGGTTTTATAAACTTAGCAGAAAGCTGATAAAGAAACTTGAAGAAGAATATGCATATATATATACTTAATGCTGGATAAGTGACATGGACCATGCTTCTGGTAGCTTTGTTAACTGTTTGAAATATTCGTGCCAATATTTGGTCAGGTGTGCATTTCCAGGGTAAGCCAAAATTCTGATAACCGTGGAAACTGTTCAACTGAACTTTGTGAGCAATAATATATTTTTAAAATCATTTACTCTGTGGAGTTTCAAATATCTTATAGTAACTGTAGTTTTTACAATTACTTTTCCATTTTATTAAACAATAAAATATGCAGTATTAAGGTCTTTACAAAGGCATTTCCTGTCCAATAGATTATGTAAGTAGCAATCAAGTTTTTATAGTAAATTTTTCAGCTAACAACATGCCAGCAATGTCAAGACGACTAACAACCTAAGCTTTTAAAAAATGACTTCTAATCCAATAATTTCTTGTAAAGGATAGTACATTTTAAAAATCTTTAATTTAGAACTAAATACTAGATAGAAAGATAAAATATACATAAATAAGATATATTTATTCTGATAACATATACTTTGTTATTTCCTTTTTTTTCTTTTTTTATATATTTTTAAAATTTCTTTTCAGCGTAACAGAATTCATAGTTTTACAACACACCCAGTGCTCCATGCAATACGTGCCCTCCATAATACCCACCACCAGGCTCCCCCAACCTCCCACCTCCCCACCCCTTCAAAACCCTCAGGTTGTTTTTCAGAGTCCATAGTCTCTCATGGTTCATCTCCCCCCCAATTTCCCTCAACTCTCTTCTCCTCTCCATCTCCCCATGTCCTCCGTGTTATTTGTTATGCTCCGCAAATAAGTGAAACCATATGATAATTGACTCTCTCTACTTGACTTATTTCACTCAGCATAATCTCTTCCAGTCCCGTCCATGTTGCTACAAACGTCAGGTATTCATCCTTTCTGATGGAGGCATAATACTCCATAGTGTATATGGACCACATCTTCCTTATCCATTTGTCTGTTGAAGGGCATCTTGGTTCTTTCCACAGTTTGGCGACCGTGGCCATTGCTGCTATACTTTGTTATTTCTAATTCAAGTGTATTCTAAGTCAGATACCAAAGAACTATACAATAAATAATATCATGTGTCAAATTTCTTTCATACAATGAGTTTTAGTTTTATAAATGGAAATTCAGGTGTATAATTCCTCTAATATTAAGCCCAAGATTTCTTCACATGACTAACATAGAATTTTTGTGTATAAAAGTTTTTCATTTAAGTAATATATCTATTAACGTTTTTAAAGTAGCTGAAATCATTAACTAAGATAAAAACATAATTACACCCTATGCCTTTCGAGGATGTTTTTAGATACAAAGAGCCACTCAAATAATAGAATCTACTTGGTTTTCTTTATCAGAGCAATATAACATTGCTGTCTGGGGCATCAATTAATAAAGGATATTAAAATATTACTGCCTTTAATTTTAAATATGGTGCTAGTTAATTCAAGTTGCTACACTTGATTGCTTTTATAATTGGGAAAATATAAATGGATTCTGCTTTTACTGAAGTAGAGAGTGTCCTCAAGTGGAAATGAAAAAGTAAAATACATTAATTAAATGTATTTTAAAAAATACATTTTTTATTAAAAAAATAATAATTAAATGTTAAATGTTTTCGTAGCATATATATATTTATTTATATATAATTGTGCCACCAACTCTGCTCCAACCAGGTGAAATTCTCAGTCAGAATATCATGGGTCATAATGCTTTTTGTTGGAAATGAGTGTTTTATTTTATTTTCTAGACTTCAAAGTTTTCTACTATGTCTAAGTATTTGTACAGCCCATAATATTAAAAGGAGACTGTAGAGAGGAAAAGAGTTATAGAAAAAAGGAAATACTTTGCCAACATGAAAGCTGATTTTAAAGATTTAAATATATTTTAACAAGAGTTCATTACTATAGCCAGTAGTTAATGAGTAGCTAGTTATGAATGATAGATAAATTTGTGAAATGAAAGATAAATTAAAACAAAATTTGGCTTTCTAGGTTTGTATGTGAAAATCATTTATTTTGAGCATAAATATAAAGGTTTATAATTTTTTCCACAGGAAATAAATTTCATTATACACTTTTATTTTTTAAGTGAGAGAGAGAGAGAAAGTGCACCAGTGGGGTGTTGGGCAGAGGGAGAGAGAGAATGAGAATCCCAAGCAGGCTTCATGCTCAGGTGGAGCCCAACGTAGTGCCGTACCTCACTACCCTGAGATCATGAGCCAAAGTCAAGAGTTGCAGGTTTAACTGAATGAGATATCCAGGAACCCCTCATTCTACCCCTTTTAAATAAATATTTGTTCTGGTTATATACTTCTGTAAAACACACCATAGCTTAAAAATCCACTTTGTTTTGCTCTCATCTCTTGGGTTAGGACCTTAGGCAGGGGTTGGCTGGACAGCTGGTCTGTACTTATTTGGTGACATCTGATGGGGCTGGAGCTAGAAGATTCACTTACAAGATAGCTTCTTCACTTACATGTTTGTGGCTTCAGTGATCTCTCCACAAGTCTCTCTCCCTCTTTCTCTCTCTTTCTCTTTCTCCCCCAACTGGCAGCTCATTCTCCAGGGCCTCTTCACAGCTTGGGCTATTCACAGCATGGTGGTCTCAGTGTACTTGATTTTCTTACGTGGCATTTGGCTTCTAAGACAGTGCATTCCAAGAGAGGGAGAGAAGATGCCAGTTCAGTTACAAGCTAGATCCAGAACTGGAACAGTGTTTTTTCCCTGTATTCTATTGGTCAAAGTAATCAGACTCAAGGAGGTAGAGGAGAAAAGTCTAGTCCTCTTGCTAGGAGAGATGACATGGGAAGTACCTGTAGAATAGGAGATAATGTTGCTTCCATTTTGGAAAATACAATCTAGCACAATGTCTAGTAAATATTTAAAAAGCATTGGTCTACATGGATGTTTTATGATTCATATACTTGGGATGCTTACATATGTGATCTGCACATAGTGAAAGACAAGTGAAGACAAAAGAGACTCAGAATTTAAATGTTAAGGTACATACCCCGAAATTTACTACCCCAGCTATCTCTGTTTTGATCCATGCAATGATGGTAATGATGATGATAATGATAACAAAAGTAGATCTATTTACTGAGCACCTTCTATGTGCCATGCAGTATGCAAAGGACTTTTAATGAATTGTTTCAGAGCCCGCAGCAATCCTATTACATTATGTGCTGTTATCAGTGCTCTCTCTCCCTCTCTCTCTTTTTTTTTTTTTTTTTTTTTAAATTCTGGGATCATTCTGGGTGGCCATAATGCTGCATTGGCAGGAATCAGATGTTTTTTATCAGTGTTGAATTTGTCTAGTGTTCTTTACTTTTTTTTTAGCCTGCATTTTGACATCAGTCAGAGTGAGATCACCTTGTAAATAGTTCTGTCCTGTACACAGTATTTTGCTTTTTTTTAAGGTTTTATTTATTTTTCAGAGAGAGAGAAAGCACATAAGCAAGGGGAGCAGCAGACAGAGGGAGAAGCAGTCTCCCTGCTGAGCAAGGAGCCCCATGCAGGACTTAATCCCAAGACCCTGGGATCATGACCTGAGCCAAAGACAGGCATTTAACCCACTGAGCCACCCAGGTGCCCCTAGACAGTGTTAATAAGTTAAAAAAAAAGTTGGAGTCCTGTTATTATAAAAATAAGTGTGCTAACAGAACATAGGAAAGGTTAGAAAGAAAAAAAGTACATTTGTTAAGTAAAGAATAAACTAAAAAGAGCATAGGTGTGAATAAGTTCCATGCACAGTGGTTTAGGAGGGATAAAAGACAAAAAGAAGAAAATTAAAAATTACACAGAATGAAGAGTTTTAAAAAAACTTGCACAAATTAATAGATGATAGATCAAGACTAGATAAAAGGATAATGAACTTGGGAAAAAAATATATGCAATTGGTGTCCCTGGAGAAGGAGAAACAAAGCAAAGGCATAAAATTAAAACTAAGCATTGTACTTTAAGAAAACTCTCTGAAATAAAAGATTTGAAATGATGTATTGAGAGGGCACATTAAATTTCTGGGAAAAATTACAGAATAGCCAACAAGACATGGTCTAGAAAAATGGAATTTTAGGAAAAAGGGGAAAAAAGCCCTGGGAATAAGGGCAAAAAGGCCAAGACATATTGGGAAAGACACTCAGGTTGTCATCAAATTTTTCAGTGTTTTGTGCCGGCAAATAGTGAAGTAACATTTAAGAGACTCAAGAAAAGAAAATATGAACCAAGGATTCTATACCCAGCCACACTAAACTTCTTGTCTAAGGACTGCAAGCATGCTATCAGGCACGAAAGAACTCAGGCACTATTGTTCCTGTGAGACCTTTGTGGAAACGAATTAGAGAATGTGTTTCAGACCCCCAAAGTGACCAGGAAGACATCTACCAAAGGACTTGTTCTAAACATTAAATATATATTTATCTGTAAAACTAAGATTAAATGGGATATAAGGGAGAAAGCATGGTACAAAAATGGTATGTGCATTGATAATACAGATATAGTAACTATCTAAAATAAGGGGAAGTAAGCAAAAAACAGAATAAGTTCACTAACTGCTGTATAGGTATTAACTGAGAGTAAAAGGTGTATTATTTCAAATTAGATGTTTAGGGATAGGAAAGAGTAGAAGAAAAAAGTACTGGTAGTGAAATTTTATTTTTTCTTAGTTGGAAAAATGAACATTGGTTTAAAAAAAGGGGAAAAGAATTTCATATAAAGTAATCATTTGAGCAAAATATAAACCTATTAATGCCAGGAAATATATAGAGGAAAATGTAACAACATGGACTTTATGAAAAACTTTCTGTGTGCATGTGTGCATTTATGATGATATGAATCCATATCCATCTATATGTGTATATATAAAACATAAAGCAATATGAAAAAAACTAAGGCCTGTCTTATCAATCATCACTATGTCTAAATGAACTTAACTGAATCATAAAGAAAAGTTTATATTTTATACAAAGATACATATAAATTAAAGAAATATAGAAATGTTTAAATAAATAGAAACACAGGTATTTTAGACAAACAGAAGTAAAAGCATAAGAGTTACAATTTTGATATCTAACAAATTAGCATTCAGATTGAAAAGCCACTAACAGACAATGAAGGATAAATTATGTCTCAAGCTATATAGTTCACAATTGTAGAAACAAGAGTTTTAGTAATTACTCAGTTAATTGCCCAATAACACAGATTTATAAAGTAGAAACCGCAGTAGAGAAAATGACAAATAGCAGAAATGCTAATAAGAGATTTTAACACATTCTCTCAATCTAAAACAGAGTAAATGGGCAAATATTTACTAAAAAGATAAAAGACAATGTAATTAATTAGGTATTTTTATAAATACATAGTCAACTCTGAACTCTGATAAGAAGACTTTCTCTTCTGAAGTCTACAAGTAACATTCTCCAAACTGGACTATATCTTGCCCACACAAGGACACCAAAAAAAAAAAAAAAATCCCCTTAATTACTCCCCCTCCCATAACTAGAAAGAGACCACAAGTAAGACAACATTAATAACAACAGCAATGAAAAAGTCTTTTAGAGTGGAGCATTAAAAAACATCTAATTAAAAAACTCTTTGATCAAAGGGGAAGCAAGGAAAGAAATACTAGAATTTCTTCAAAATAAGAATACTGAAGGGCGCCTGGGTGGCTCAGCCGGTTAAACATCTGCGTTTGGCTCAGGTCATGATCCCAGGGTCCTGGGATCCAGCCATGCAGGGAGCTCTCTGTTCAGCGGGCAGCCTACTTCTTCTTCCTCTGCCTGAAGCTCCCCTTGCTTGTGCTCTCTCTCTCCCCCTCTGTCAAATAAACAAAATATTAAAAAAAAAAAGAGTAGTGAATATACAACTATCAGACTCTATGGGAAGTAGTTAAAGCAGTTTTCAGAGAAAAATATAATGGCCCTAAATATCTATATCATGAAAATGAAAAAATAAAAATGAATTAAGCACCCAATTAAAAAAAATAGAAAAAAGACTACACAGTACCCCCCCAAAAGAAAAAAGGAATATATTAATTTAAAAATTTGAAATAAATGAGTAAGAAAAAAGTGTAGAGTAAATCCAAATGTTAATTCTTTGGGAAAAAACATGAAATAGTCAAACTACTGGCTAACCCAATTAAGATAATTGCAAGTAAGTAGAGTAAGTAAGTAAAACTGCAAGTAAGTAGAGTAAGAAATGATTAGGAGGGGTATAACTGTGAAAACAGAAGACTTTAAAAAATCAAGAGACTACTTTATGCAACACTATAAAAGAAATTTGTAAACACAAGATGACATCGATAAATTTTGTGGATAAACACAACTCTCCGAAACAGGCCAGAGTAGAGATTACTAACTGTCTGAATAGATCAGTTATTATAGATAAAAATAGAGTAAGTGGTACACAGTATGATAGTTTTTGAGTTCAATTTGATGATCAGACTCATCAAACACATGGTTTTAATCTAATACTACATTTAATTAATTTAATATAAAACTTAGGACTGGAGGTATGGCAAGTAGAGTGAGTATCTTCCTGTCTTTGAAAGGTGTAGCAGTAATTCACGTTCACAATGTCTGCAGGAGCTGGTGTGCACTTGGGCTACCATGATGCAGAGAACCTGCAGACCTAGTTCCATGCCAGTCATTTATACCATGCCAGTCAAGGCAGACATTTTTAAAATCACAAGCTATGACATTTAGAAATTGAAAGTAATCCTGGTACGTGGTCATCAGTGTTTGAGGTTTTTTTTTTTTTTTTAATGGTCAGACAATTCTATTATGAAATCCATTTGAAGAAAAGTAAATAACAAAGAACATCCATCAAAAAAAAATCATACCACCTGTAAAAAAGAAGCAGCAATGAGAGGGGCTAGTTTTACCAGATATTAAAACATAATTTCTGTTATCAAAATAATGTAGTACAATCAGACAAAGCACTGAAACAAAATAGGAAACACAAGTGTATACAGAAAGACATCATCTCAAATCAATGGAAAAAAGAAAGACGGGTTTTTTAATAATTGGTGTTGGGATAACTGAATATCCAAATGGAAAAAGTTGAAATAGGATCGATTCATCCCACAGTACATCAGGGTTAATACCAAGGAATTAGATAAATGTTAAAACAAATTAATAAATAAAAAAGAAAACTTTCAAGTTCTAGAAGAAAGTATAGATGGATTCCTCTATAATTGTTGATTCAAAATCCATAGTAAGGGAATGATTTGTAACACTTATAAATTATTTTAATGACATATAAGTGAAACATTTTCTTGGTAAAATGCACCATAAGCAAAGTAGAATGACAACTGAAAAGCTGGGGTAAATATTTGTGACTTACATCACAGAGAAGAGCTAAAATTCTTCATGTTTAAAGAAGAAAATAGAGAAGAAAGATGCCAATGATACTATAGAAAAACGTACCAACATACAGTTTAAAGAAAAAGAAGTGCAAATGGTCTCTATATATGAAAATATGTTCACTTCTCTTTATAAGATAAATACACAATTATACTGAGTTTCTCTTATACTAGACCAGCAAAAATCTAAAAGATTTACAATATACTTTGTTAATGAGGCTTTGCAGAAACTGAAATTTACTATTATAAATTGTAGGAAGGACTGCAAAATGTCCCAGCCCCACTGAAGGAAATTTGGTAATATTTAACTATATTATACACCTCAAACTAATATAATACCAAATGTTAACTCACTGGAATTAAAAATAAAATGATGTTCTATATAGAAGGGAGAGAATAGAATAGGGTACATGAAACTGGGGGAGATGAAAACTAGATTTTTCTAAATTTCTAAATTATAGATTTAATTTTAGAATTCTGGGCATGTTTTTTATGTAACCATAAGCAAAGTTTGAAATCTCTTTCAAATTGAAATAACATCAAGAGATAAACCTAACTGTGTATCTAGCTGGTATCATAGCATAAAGAAAGAACCTTTATCAAGTGAACTGTCTAAAAGCATGGTAATCTGGCCATTCATCCCTAGAGGTGTATACACTAAGAAGAAAAAGATCTGCAAAAAGTCTTAGAGTGTTTTCAGTAAACATATTGGTGATGATAATATTGGCAATTTTGAGACTATATTTGTGAACAAACAAATGAGCTATTATGTTGGCATTTTTGAACCTCAAGGTTTTGGGTTTGGGTGAAAGATTGTGGTGATGAGAATACATCTTACACTGAGAGTGTCCTTAACTGAGCGTCCCGTCCCATGCTGCTCTTGTGCATTCAGGTGCTGCTGTGCATCCGTACCACGGCCACACCTGCCATGGGCTGCTGCTCTCCCTCAGTGACTCAGCATGACAGGGATATCAGTGTAGACCCGTGGATCTTTATTGGCGGAGTTTGGTTCAAGGACATGGCTTTGCTGAACCTTCCTTAGGTGGCACCGCAGTCTGGGGTGCTTCCAACTGCCGCTTCCAGTCGGCGACCGGGAGCAGAATTAGGCACAAACAGGTCAGCTGCAAGAGACTAGGAGCAGGGGACAACAGTCCAAAAGACGGCTGCCCCGAGCAACTCCACAGTCTCACTCTTTTTTTTTTTTTTAAATTTTTATTTATTTATTTA